>VZTF01008876.1:640012-806245 GCA_013397755.1 Cnemophilus loriae
GGATGCTCGGGGGTGCTCCTCAGGGTGCTCTGGGGGTGCCTCAGGGAGTGCTCTGTGGGTGCGCTGGAGGATGTTCAGAGGGATGTTTTGAAAGTGCTCAGGGATGCTCCAGGGTGCTCAGGGAAAGTGTGGGGGCGCTTTGGAGGGTACTCCAAGGGTGCTCCTGGGTGCGCTCCAAGGATGCTCAGGGGGTGCTCGAAGGGTGCTCCTGGGTGCGCTCCAAGGGTGCTCAGGGGGTGCTCAGGGCTCTTGGCCCCTCGCGTGGCTGCCCGGGGGCAGCATCAGCCCTGGATCACTCGGGACAGGAGCGTTTCCAGAGCACCCCTGGGGCCGCGATGGAGGCGCTGAGCGTGGCTGGGCAGCTGGGAGAGGGCAGGAAGGCTCCGAGCCCTGGTGGGACCCCCAGAGGTCACCGCGTGAGGCCTGGGAAGGGCCCCCAGGCCCTGGGCATTGCAGTGGAAGTCCCCGGAGTTGTGTTTAGCCTCAAAACCGAACCATAAAACCCTGCCCAGCCATGAAGATGGGGCTCAGCCAAGCCCCAGCCCAGCCTCCAGGCTGAGCGTGGTCTCCCCCTTCTGCCTGCAGCCTCTCCCCGTTTCCTTGCCGGCGTTCCAGCCGCCCGGACGGAGCAACTCCTGGCACCGTAACTCATTTCTGCCTCTGGCCAGGGCTGTGCTCGGGTTCCCCGTGTCCCGAACGGGCCGGGAGCGGAGGAACAAGGAGGGAGCGGAGGGACGGGCAGCGCCTCTCCCTCGCAGGCAGCGTCGCCTTTTCCCGGCCGTGCTCGCTGCCGGGGCAGTTCTGAGCAGCCCAACTCTGCCGGGACCAGGCGTGCCCCGGGCAGCTTTCCTCAGCTCCCAGTGTCCAGCTGGTGATTTCACAGAGGCCTAAGAGCTCGGGCTGTGCTCCGGGAGAGAGCAGGAACAGGGAGCACTGAGCTGCTGCGGTGGGGTGCACATCACTGAGATCGCTGGAGAAGAGGCTGGGTGGTCTCTGAGGAGTCGGTGAAGGCACAACGTGGGTTGGACAATCTCAGCTGGAAGTTCAAGTGAGTTCAGGATGGAGGAAGTCGTGGTCTGGATGCTCTGGGTGTGACGTTCAGCATCCAGGGGTGGAAGTGGGTCTGGACTCTGCAGGGATATCTCATTTTCCTGACAGCTCTGGGATGTGACACCACCAGGAAGGGTTTCCCTTGTCCAGATATTAAATATTTTAGCTGTGTTGCCCAAGTGAAATTGGTGAACACCCAAAAACATTGCTCATGCAGGGCAAGGGTAGCAACTACAGCAATGGCAGAGAAGGGAAACGATGTAAAAAAAAAAAATCAGCATTTGCCTTTGGACGTGTTTTGCAGTCTTCCAGGTGGTTTGTGCTTGATTTGGGATGGGCTAAATGGGAAAAGCAGATCTCTTAAATGATTCCTGAGATGGCAAATGAGGAGGGGGAGCCTCAGGTTAATCACTGATTATTTGTCACTTTGATTGTAATATTTAAAAAATAAATATATCTGCTGAAATGACAGCCAGCCCCATGAGCAGCGACCTGGCTGGGCAATCTGTGGCTGAGGAGGGATCAGTGAATGGATTTATTAAAACAGCCCTGGAACTGGAAGATGAGATGCCAGGGAGGCCGTTGCTGCTGTGGGCTCTGTCAGACTCCTGGTGCAGTTTCCTTGTGAATACGAAGGCTCCTCTCCAGAAGGTCTTGTTGTGAGGAAGGTTTTATCTCCCAGGTATCATCCCCTCATGCGGTGCTGGGGCTCTCCCATTCCCACATATTTCTTTGCCACCAAGCAGGAATATGACGTTGCTTCCCATCAAACAGCCTCTGGCAGGGGAACCTTTGGGAGGGAGAGGTTTGGTCTCAAAGCATTCCTTGAATCAGGAGCAGTGTTGAGATCCTGGGACATGGCTGCTGGATGAATACAGGCTTATTCACAAGCTCAGTGCCTGTTCAGGTGCCTCCCTTGGTGGTTTTACAGCTGCCAAATATTTTAAAAGTCGCATTTTCATCACTGTGTGCAGCCCAACTCATCAAATCTTGGGTCTTTTCAAGGAAGCTTTGAGAACAGCCACAGGGATGAGCGTGGCCCCACTGATGAGGGAAAGAAAGCCAATACGGAAAATTATTGTATTTTCCATTCGGTGCCCCACTTGACAGGGGTTATGTGGCTCTGCCTTGCTCCAGAGCAGCGGGATGCAGATTTTGGTCAATAAAACCCTGACCCCAGCTCAAGGGGTGTGAAGGAGCCCATGGCTTGGGGCAGAAATCCTCACACTGACGGTGCCTGGGGAGAGCAGTGGGGAGGAACCGGCTGCAGGGAGCTCCTGCTTCAACCCTGTTTATTTTAGACCTCAGTGGAATTCATGTTTTGGGAAGCCTCGAGTCCTGCCCATCCCGGGGTTTAAACAGCACGTGAAAAAGGTGGTGGTGTCATTATGAACATAATACACTGCCCAAATGGACAATTTGATGGAGTCAGAAATGTGAAATATGGTGAAAAACCCACCCAGACACAGAGGTCTCCATCTTCAAAACAGGAATATCTTAAATTCATCATTGCAGCTGGTTCCTCTGCCCATCAGGGTTGGATGTGGTGTAAGTGAGAAAGCTGAAAATACACCAGCAATATGTGGCTGAGCTTGGTCAAAAGCCTGGAGGAAAATCCCCATTTCCTAAAGGGATGAGAGGTGGGAAATGCTGCTCCAGGGCTCCCAGCTCCCGTTATCCACACAGGAATCACCAGCAAAGGAGGAAGGCGGCACGTCCATCCTCTCCGCAGTCCCAATCAATGAGGAGAGTGGTTTCAGGTGGCCTGAAAAAGAAATGTTCCTGTGTGAAGAGGTTTTTAAACTTGTCAGGAGTGTGATCAATCCAAGTCTTGTTGGCTCGGGTCAGAAATCGATGTGAAATGGCTCCGTGTCTCCGTGGGGGACTGCGGTGGTTGCCCAGGGAAGAGGAGAGAAATGCAGACAAAAGGGTTTTCCTAAGAGCACCTAAAATTTCCCACTTTCTTTGACCACATGGGAGTTATTCAGTGTCATGGCAGCAAAGCTTGACTTGTCCCAAGGTCAAGGAGGTGGAAACCAGCAGCTTGGAAGAGACCAGAAGCCATAGCAGGGCTTCACTGTTTTCCTTCAAAACTTGTGGGATTGAGGCAAAGAGAGTAAACATTAAAAACGAGGCGCCTCGGATTTTTGTCTGCCTTCTGACTGTGGAGCACTTTTGTTTCAGTGCTTTAGGTGCTTTTTGTGATCACCTGGCTCCAGGAAAGGAGACTTTAGGGAAAACACCACAGTTTTCAAGGGATGGGATAAAATCACAAGAATCGACCAGAGCTTTTGTAAGTGTGTGGGTGGAATGAGCTGAAGGTCAGTCGGAAAAGAGGTTATCAGAGGAGGGGGTGAATGTGATCGTTTTCCCCTCCTGGTAAGCCATAAAAGAGGGAGAGAGTTTGGATATCTGATACCTCCAGGTCTGACCCGTCTCTAATGGAAATGCTGGCAGGAAGCTCACAACATTTATTAGACAGCAACGAGCTGCTTTAATAAAATCAGTGTCCGCACGACTTTATTACAGGCGTTGGGAGAGGGGCCTGAAGTGGCTGTTTAAGTACCAAGGTTTGCACACCCGGGGCTTGCTGAAAGAGATCCTCTTCTTTATTAAGTGGTGCCGGGTTCATTATTCAGCTTCCTTGTGAACCCTCTCCGTTCAAACCCCGCGGAGGCCCCACACGCCTCCAGGATGTTTTCCATGCGCACAGCCCCCAGCTCCAGCCCCATCCGCCTCCTCCTCCTCTGCTGCTTCTTTGCAGAGAGGGTGGGAGGCCAGCCTGGACCTCTCCATCATCAGCCACGAGCTGATGGGTTGCAGAGAGAGCTCGGCCCTCTCCAGCACTCACAAATTGCTTCCAGCTCCCAGCTCTGCTCTGAGATGCCCCGGGTAGGCAGCAGCCTGGGGAGTTTCCTCTTGGGGTGTGATAAGATCCCGGTGCTGCAGGGCACCCGTTGTCATCAGCCATGTGCTGAAACCATCCACTGGCCCCAGGATGAGGGCTCTTCCCATAATTAACAGGTTTTGCATCCCTAAATCAGTCCTGCTCTGCCTCAGCACGTGCCGTGGGTGATACCAGCACAGAGGGAAGCCTGCCCAGCGTGTGTGGTGGCGTGGCTGCAGGCTGGGATGGATCCAGCTTGGAAACTTTTCCTCCTGGTTGCTGTTGGGTTTATAGCAGTGGCTCGGGCATTGCCTGGTCTCCCCACTTTAATTTTGGGTCTGCTCAGCTGCCTTCTGCCTCCTCAAGCTGCCATTCCAAGGGATGCTGTGGGGCACAGGACCTCTGGCAGTGATGCTTTTGTGATGCCAGACACACGTGGGAAGGTGGCTGATAGACTCCCGGGATTCAGATCTCATCCAGCAGGAACCCTGTTTGCTCTCACTTTGGGAAACCTCATGACAACTCCTTGCAGTGCAAACCAGGACTTTAAACTGCTTTTATTTAGCTAGGTATTTGTTTAATCCCACAAAGTTTTCGAACCTCTTTTTTTTTTCTCCTGGAGGGAAACTCCTTCCCGCGGCTGTGCCAGCGGGCAGCGGATCACAGCGGAGATCCCACCCGTGTGCACGTCCCCAGCAGACTGGAAGTGGGTTATTTTTCTTCCTTTGCAGTGAAAACAGAATTGAAAGATCTGTACAACAAATATTCCCCGAGAGGCCGTTTTTATTCCTGGTATGTCCATTTGCAGCGATAGCTCAGCTGGTTGTTGCGCAATCCAGACCGCCTGGATGGAGCAGGTTTGGGTGTAACCCTTTGGGTGCCGAGGGCCAGCTCTGCCTGTGGGTCACCCTGAGGTGATCCTGCCACTCTGCTCAGCCCTGTGAGGCACATCTGGAGCGCTGTGTCCAGCTCTGGGCTCCTCAGGACAAGAGGGACAGGGAGCTCCTGGAGTTGAGGCTGCAGAGATGAGGAAGGGCCTGGAGCATCTCCCTGCCCAGGAAAGGCTGAGAGAGTTGGGCCTGGTCAGTCTCAAGAAGAGGTGACTGAGAAGGGACCCCATGCATGGATATAAGTGTCCGAAGGGAGGGGTCCGAGGATGGACCAGGCTCTGCTCAGTGGTGCCCAGCAATGGGACAAGAGGAATGGGCAGAAAATGATGCCCGGGAAGTTCCACCTGAACATGAGGAAGAACTTCTTCCCTGGGCAGTGACCGAGCCCTGAGCAGATTGTCCAGAGAGGGTGTGGAGTCTCCCTCACTGGGGATATTCCAGACCCGTCTGGACACACTCCTGAGCAGGGTGCTCTGGGATGAGCAGGGAGGTGGCACTGGATGATCTCAGTTGTCTCTTCCGACCTGAATCGCTCTGCGATGGTTCCATGGTGGAGAGGAGAGGGGGTGAAGCCCAAAGCTGCCATCCCACAGGGATTCTCTGTGGGGAGGGGAAGGCAGCAGCGCTGCCAGCATCCATGGACGCAGCAGTGGTGGCCAGGAGGGGTGGATGGGATGGCTCTTGAGCCACTTCAGGGCTGTCTGGTTCCTCTCATCCACGGGAGCAGCCTGCAGAGCAAATCCCCCCCCGACAGCTGTGGTGCCTGATGTGGAGCAGCAGCAGTTTCAGGCCATGACCTCAGTTCTCATGCTTGGGGCACAATCTTGGTGAACCCCTTCCCCACTTCCCACCCTGCAGCAGGCCCCTTGGGCAAAGCTATCAGAGGCTGGATGTAAATCCATCAAGCACCAGCCCATAATTAATTAATTTGCATGTTTTGACTCCTTACCTTCATAGCTGCCGACTAAAAGCTTATTTAAGGGGTCACAGACTTCTTCAGTTCCAGAGGGATTAAACCTGGGAACAACTGTAGGTCGTATGTGGCTAATTGCAGTGAGGAAATGCTCCAAATTAAAGCTTCCTGCTAGGTCTTTCCAGTGGGAAAACCAAACAATTCTTTCAGAATGACTTTAAAATCAGCATCGTATAGGAATACGTGTATTTTTTCCGTCGCGCTGCTTTGTCTGGAGAGCACAAACAGCAGAATGTGCTCAGAAAAGACGCACGAGCGTAACTAAAGCAGAAGGATTCCGCAGAAAACGAGCCAACGTGCTCTGGAGTTGGTTTTGAACCTCAGGCTCTGTAATTGCTTGTGAAAGCAGAAAGCCATCGACACCGAGTCATGGCCCCGCGCGGTGTGGGATGGAGCCGCGTGGGAAAGGCGGCATTTGGGAAAGGCAGTGTTTGGGAAAGGCGGCATTTAACCGGCTGCTGAAATGATTTTTCATTCCTCGGGTAGGAAGTTTAACCCATCCGTGCCTCGGGGAGAGCTGGCAGAAGGACAAACGCTGCTGGTTCTCTACGCGTCCAGATACTCTGCTTGCTGCAAAGGCAAAACTTGCCTGCTTTTCTTCAAAGTTAATGTGTTAAAGTCCCGTTTGGGGGTTGCAGGGAGCTGGAGCAGCGCCAGCAGCTCTGCTCTCACACAGTGACAAGATGTGGTTTTCCTCGCTAGCATGAGATTTGGGTTGTGCTGCTCGTTCAGCGATGGGAAAGGTGCTGGCACTGCTCTGTGATGGGAGCCCCTGGTGAGAGCCCCCAGCAGAGCCCCCGCGTCCCAGGGGACGCCTCCACTTCCCAGGATTTTCTTTCCCAGCCCTGGAAGAGGTTTGCAGCCCAGGCAGTGACTGAGCCCCTCAGCCTTTGCAAGCATGAGGTTGTTGCAAGTTCAGTGCGGAGACTGAAGGATTTGTCCCTGTTGCCAGCCTGGAGGGGCAGCAATCCAGGATGCCCGAGGGGAATGCCAATGCAGGAGCTCGGGACAGGCTTGGGATGGGCACTGTGCCCATCACTGAGCCACATGCCACAAGTACCCTGCCCAAAATCACAGCATCACAGGCTGGTTTGGGTTGGGAGGGACCTTAAAGCCCTTAAATCTCATTCCTGGGCAGGGACACCTTCCACTATCCCCGGTTGCTCCCAAGCCCCATCCAGCCTGGCCTTGGACACTTCCAGGGATCCAGGAGCAGCCACAGCTTCTCTGGGCAGCCCATTCCACGTGTGTGCTCTGCCAGCTGACCCCTGCCTTGCCCGCTGCCAGCTGGAAGTTTGGATGGATAACTGCACAGCCAAGGGCTGCAGAGTTTGATACGGAGAGTGCCACTGTCCCCCCCCGGGATCCCGGGGACACCGGGACACCCTCTGCCCGTGCCGCCCATCCCGTCCGGCATCTCCTGGGGCTGCGGATGGATGGACACGGCGAGAGGGGCCGGAGCTGCGGGGACAGGGGCGAGGGGCTGTGGGAATGCAGCTCCACCAAGAGGATTTGGGGACACTGAGCCCTTCTGCAGCTCTCCCCAGGCTGCCGCCGCTGAGTCGCGGCTGCCGGCTGCGTTTCCTCGGGAGAGGCGCTCGTGGAATTGCTAATGCTCCAGCCCGGAGGTGCAGCATGCGGAGGGCTGCAGCTGCAGCATCAGGTACAGCAACAACCCCGCCGTTAATTATTGACTCTCTCCTCAATTATCAGCCCTGATAAGGGAGCACCCCCCCTGACAGCCCAGGCAGCGCTCGGTGCTCTGCGCTTTCTGGGAAAGATAACTATTCCGTGGAAAAGTAACTCGTTTTGTGCACCGGGATTGAACTGTCCTCGCAAAGGTCATCCGAGAGCCGTGGGCTGCTCGGTTGGAAAATCAATCCCTCTTTTGTGCTTCTTGGTTTAAACTTGTATTTGCTTTCTGAGCAAGGTCACAGCTCAGCTGACCAACTTTGTAACTGCTGGAACAGGCTGGGGTGCAGCCACGATGCGTTGGCTGCTCCGAACCCTTCGCTGCCGGCTCTGGGCACGGGAGAAGATGCTTTGGAGGGAGGCAAGAGCTGCTGCTCCCCGGGGGGTTTGTAGGTGCCAGCGTGAGCAGGTAACATGACAAAAAATGCTTTGCTAACCAGTTTTTCCTTTCACCACGAAGTGCTGGAGCCGCTGCTGCAGTGCAGGAGAACAGACAGGCAGAGCTCAGATAATGTTGTGTTACAGCTAACGAGACTGTGCTAACATGCTGGTGGATTATCTTGTTATTTACAGGCTCAGGGTTAACGGTTTCCCAGTTAAAATTACTAGCAAGACACTCTGGGAGAATGAATTTTCTGTATGTTTGTGGTATGTGGTTGAGTTAATTTGTAATTTAAATGTTTGGGGGTGTAATGGTGCTCTCCTTTCTGCTGGCTGAGGTGGATGGGGGAGCTGCTCACATTGCCTGGCAAGTGGGATGGAGTGAAAGAGGGGTTAAATGTGAGTGTAAAGAGCCAGTGTTTGAGTCCAGGCTGGTTAAAAAGACAGTACATTGTCCCTGCAAACAGGGCTGCCCTAGGGAATAAAACCACTTCGCTCTGTGCTGTTGCCTTCTCACATATTTGGCTTCTCCGTTTCCATTTCTGTATGTATTTATTCCTGCCTTGAGAAAAACAGCCTAATTCCAATGTGGATTAATCCTCCCCACGGCCTCTCTGTGTAGTAAAGGTAAAAATCAGCGATGCATGGGGAGAAAAGGAAATGTTCTTCAGTTTTATTTAGTAGAGAAAACTCAGCAAATATAGAACCCAACAGAGAGTCAGCCTAACAGGTTTTAGCAGGATGGAGACCCACCTAAAAGTCCTGCCCCAAATTATAGGCTAGACCCTTAGTGTAGGGGTCTGCTACTTCTGGTGCATGACTTCATATTTTAATCTCATTTTTCTTAGGGACAGGCATGGGAGAGCAGCTGTGGGGTCCAAAGAGGCACATTTTTGGCTCTAAGCCATCTTCTCCATGCCTCAGCTGCCCCGGAGGGGACAGGAGAACATCAGCAAGCTGGTTGGGTACATTCAGCATCCTTTTACGAGGCGATTTTGAAGTAGATTGGTCAAAGGAGAGTAGTCGTAGTATCAATTTGGGCTGCAGAGTTGGGACCCGGCCAGCTCATAAATGATCCAAATAGATGTAATTATCGAGATATTAAAAAGCATCCTATTCACTGGCTTCCCCCCCCGCCCTCTTCCGAATAAATGACCTAGAGGAGTGGAGTGTAGCTGGTCAGGCTGGAATTGGCTGCAGTCGGAAAATTAAGGGAAAGAAACAACATTTGAGAAAGAGGTTGGTGTTTGTTTTGGCACGTGCTGTTCACTGGCAGGAGGAGACGGGAGTTGCCCTTTGTAGAAGGAGTGTGGTTGATTGGAGAGCACGTCAGGAGCTTTCCAGGAGCTCACAAGGTGCCGGGTGGGCATCAGCGTGACCTGCCGTGACCCTGCAGGAGCTTTGGAGAGCTTTGATGTTCTCCTTGGGCTGGGAACTTCCTGACTTTCCATCAGGGCTGTACATTGACCATAAACACGCCTGCCTGATTGACAACTAACTGTTTCTTTAAAAGGTTTTGATCTTTCAAAGTATTTGTTATAGAATCGTAGAATGGCTTGGGTTGGAAAGGATCTTGAAGATCATCTCATTCCATGGGCAGGGACACTTTCTGCTAGACCAGGTTGCTTGAAACTCTGTCCAACCTGGTCTTGGACACTTCCAGGGATGAGCCAACGTCCTATGGTAACAGTACAGCAGGATTTGACTTCATTTTTCATGTGGTCTTTCTTTGGTAAAGGTTGGCTGGAGCCCCTTCATGGGGAGCTCTGGAACTGTGGTCAAGTGCTAAAGCCCTCGCTGAGGCAAAGCTCTGCACGCAGAAAATGAGTTCAGACTCTGGTGGTTTGGTCCATGAGATGGGTGTGAGCTGGGGCTGGCTCAGCACAGGCTTTGCACTGCTCGCTCCTGCCCTGAGAGTCTTGCACAGCTCAGGGATGCACTGGAGGAGCAGGGATGGACTTCCAAGCAGCTGTGGGCCTGTCTCTGGCCAGGAACCAAACTAGATACTGTAAGGAGAATCATAAACAAACAGCCTACTGTTCAGGAAACTCCCACTTCATCCTCTGTAGCAGAAATTAAAACCAGACCTTCTCACTTGGAGCATTGTTGTCCTTCTCACACAAGCCAGGGAGCCTCCAACTGTGATGTCCAACTGCCCCGACCTCCTTCACCCTTCCCTGCCTCCTCCCTGGGCCTTTCTAAAGGGCCTGGAGGAGAGAAGCTTCACCCAGGACCTTTCTTGGTTGTTCCCAGCTTTAATCTCTCATGCTCCAGGAGAGTCTCACCTGTGTCCACACGATGGAAGGAGCTGGAGGGCAGCACAGCCCAGGAATGATGTGAAGATCTCAGTGTTGGCTGTGGTAGATCTCCACCTGAAGTTGTTCCCTGAGCTGAAAGCAATTTGGTGAAGGTTCTTTTTAACAGTAGGGATGTGCTCTGAAGCAATGGCTGTCATTTTGAGCAAGATTCAACATAAATTTTGAACCTTTGCTTGTTACGGATTAAAAAAAAGAAAAGGCAAAGCAGTCATTTCTATGTGTAGTTCATACCCCTGTTGTCAGGGATCTTACATCATGTTGGGCATCTCCAGCTCACAGGAGTCAGTGGAGAGTCCCTGTGCCATCGATCTCAAGTCATCCCAAATGTCTGTCTGTCCTCGCTGGCAGTCAAACCCTCTGTAATGCCGGGGATGTTTTACAAGGATCAGCTCCCTGGGATGTGTCTGTGAAGCACAAGTTGTTGCCTCTGGAAAAGGAGCTATTGATTTTAGCAGCTTCAAAGCCCTTGGACACCACTGGGCTGCAGAAGATGGAAGTTGGAGGGGGGTGGACTGGGTAAGGCTTTAAGCAGAGATGAAGTTCACATGGTTGAGTTTTTTTTTTTTTAAATTAAATTAAAAGTATCCACTTCTTTTTTTCAAGGGTGAAGTGACTCCCCAGCCCTTGTCAGAAGATGCTTAAGTGACAGCCCACTTAGACCCCACCATGGAGAAGACAGAAGGTATGGAGTCTGCAGGATGTTTATTTGTTCATTTATTCCTTGAAAAAAACCCCCAGCCAAGCCCTGGAGTAATTTCCTTACTAGAAATACTGTAAATAACCTGTTCTCTGTAGATGTGGGGCCAAGAGGTGAAAAATGCATCCTTCATTATTATGCAGATTTCTTAAAAACCACAGCAAAGCAGGTCCCAGCTCTAGATCAGCACATATTTGTCCTCCCATCCTCTGGGACAGATCCCTGCTCCCACCCTCCAGCAGTGCTCCTGTGCCGGGGATGACCCCGGTGGTGTCTTCCGTCTGTCCTTCCTCTGCCTTCCACGTGCTGCTTCCCACCCGAACAGCGCCTGCATCTCACCGGTGCCCTGTGATGAGCAGCACCAAAATCCCTTCCAAATCATCCTGGTCCTCTCCAGCTGCTGCACCAGGATGGAGACAGAGGGGTCAGCCATGGGCCCTGCTGCCTCCTCCTCCTCCTCACTGAGCCCAACTTGTTTGCTCAGAGGTGCAGAGCCGAACCACCGTGATTTCAGGGACTTGCTGCATAAAGGAAACGATCAGTGGTGCAGAAGTTTTCACTGTTTAGGCCCCTCAAGGTGGAAATTTGGGGGCTGTGAGTGTTTGCAGGCTGGTGTTAAGCTGTGTTAAAGGGGGAGCCGTGAGTGGAGAGCTGTTGTTTGCCTATGCTGGCTGGGTGGGCAAACACACTGACACCCATTTAGTGGTGATTTGCCTCAGTTAGAGCTGTGCTGGGAGCTGAGCCGGTCACCTGGGTGGGCAAACACACTGACACCCATTTAGTGGTGATTTGCCTCAGTTAGAGCTGTGCTGGGAGCTGAGCTGGTCACCTTGGGATGCGCGTGTTCTGCATGGCTGCGGCTCTGCTGGCGCTGTCTGGGTCCAGCCTCTGCCCGGATCCATCATTTTCAAGGGATGATTTGTGACCCGGTGGTTGCAGGTGAAGCGAGGCAATGATTTTCCTGCTTGGTGTGCGCTGCTTATGCCACTGAAAAGTTAAAACCAAACCAAAAGCCTTGAAAAATGTCATTGTCACAGACTGATCCCACATTCTATCACTGAGCTGGATTTATTATCCACCAGGCAGCTCTCTGTACCTACACAGACACGTAGCTCTGCCTGCAAAACCTGCTGTTTGCTTAATTGCCAATTAGAGCCATGATTTCAGGAAATTTTTGGCTTCCTCAGTGCAACAATTACCTGGTGCACCTCTGGAAAACCAGATCAGAGCTTGGCGCGTGTCACTGTGTCTCTGCGCAGCTTCACCACGAGCCTCCACGATAATGAGCTGCAGCCCCTGCCTGCCCAAAACTGAGATGAAAAGAGAAAAAATATCTCCCTGCTGCTCTAAACAATTTTTTTTTCTTTCAAAATTCAATCATCTCTTTTTTTTGGGTTGTTTCAGCAGATGGCCAGCCACCCAAACCCGACGGGGAGCGGGAGCAGCCTCGCAGCCTCCCCTACTCCCTGGAGACACCCTACGGCTTCCACTTGGACCTGGACTTCCTGAAGTACGTGGATGACATCGAGAAAGGCAACACCATCAGGAGGGTCCACATCCACCGCAGAGCCAAGCAGCCCAAATTCAGCACCCTGCCCCGAAACTTCAGCCTGCCCGAGAACGGCTCCCGCGGGTGCTCCACCGCCGCTCCCAGCAAGAGCTGGACCTCGACCTGCTCCTTCCCGCAGCGAAAGGCGTCCCTGGGGGAGGAGCCCCCCCGGGCCCTGCTGCCCGCCGAGGCAGCGGCCGAGGAGCCGAGCTACCGGAGGAAAGCGCTGCTGGCGGAGACGCGGCGGCAGGCGGAGCTGGGCTGGCCGCAGGATGCGCTGCGGGCGCGGCCGCAGCTGCTGCGAGCCTCCAGCATGCCCGACGCGCTGCCCCCCGGCCAGACCCCCCCGGGGGGACCCTCGCCCCTCCGGACCCCTCCGCAGCACTGGCACGACCAGGGCGGCTCCGAAAGCACCTCCCGCCCCGGCTCGGACAGCAGCGCGTTAACCGCGCCCCGGGAGACGAGCGCGGAGCAGGACGGCTCCTTGGGGCATCCCGGCGGGGTGCAGCCCCCCTGGCAGAACCAGCAGCTGCAGGTGGTGATGGAGAGCGGGGGCGAGGAGGGCGATGCCGCCGATGCCAGCGGCGGCTCCGACGTGTCCAGGGGTGAAGCAGCTCCACCGGCTGCCCTCCAGCTGGCAGAGGAGAACGTGAACCCTGCGGAAAGGGGGCTAAGAGTGAGTGAGGTGGAGCTGAATGTGCTGAAGGAAGGTGAGGAGAGGAATGTCCCGGCTGGAGGGGACGAGGAGAGCGGTGTTCCCCGGGCTCCTGGCGCTGGAGAGCCTGGTGGGGTCACGGCGCTGAAGCAGCAGATCGCTGACCTGGAGGAGCAGCTGGCCAAGAAGAAAGAGGAGCTCGAGCAGGTCAGGGCAGTGCTGGAGCAGCAGGATCATGAGATCCGGGAGAAGGAGAAAAGCATCAAGCTGCTGGCCAGCTCCAAAGCTCAGCTGGAAGAGCAGCTGTGCCAGGAGAAGTCCAAAGAGGCCAAGCTGCGGTGGCGGCGGGGCGGCGGGGCCTCGCAGTGCCTCGATGCCGCGGTGAACACCGAGCTCTCACAGCTGACAGGGGCCAGGCAGGCCCAGGACAAAGGCATCAACGTCAATATCCCGCTCTCCACCAGATCCGTCGGCTGCGGCGCCCACAGGGCCGACAGCGTCAACGCACAGGCCGTGGAGGTGGGTACATGGAGAGAGCAGGGACTGGCAGGCGCTCGGGCAGAGGGACGTTGTGGTGGAGCCAGCGTGGAGGCTGGACTTCCTGCTCCGTGCTTCACCCAGCTGCAGATCCACGAGCACCCCGGCGACGACAACCAGAACCACCGGAACAGCTGCCACGCAAAGGCAGCCGAAAGCGAGGCGGGCATTGGAGAAGATAAACCTCGGGAAGGGCTGGAAGAGGAAGGTGCTCCTGGCCACGAGGACCTCCCGGCTGTTGACCCCATCGGCCAATATGTAAAAAAGATCCAGGAGCTCCTGCAGGAGCAGTGGCTGTGTTTGGAGCACGGGTACCCCGAGCTGGCCAGCGCTATCAAGCAGCCGGCCTCCAAGCTCAGCTCCATCCAGAACCAATTATTTAATTCCCTAAACTCCCTGCTCTCTGCCTACTCCTCACAAGGGCCCGTGGATAAGGAGAATTCCAACACACACTATCAACAGTTGGGTAAATAATGTTGGCATAGGCTTCGATGTGTCTGGGCCAAATGTTTTCCCATTTATTCCAGCGTGGAGCAGGGGGGATGTGGTGGAACAGTTGTTGTCAGTCAGATCAGGAATAGTCTCGCCTAAGCATGATGAGAAAGGCAAATGTCTGCACATCACAAGTTATGGATCTGACATGAAAAAAAGCAAACAAAATGATGTAGGAGCTCATAAAGCCGTGGCTCATTTATATGCAGGATCAGCTTCCTAAAGCTGCCACGCTGGTGGCTGTTCCATCCAATAAACATTCTTTTTATTTGGATTGGACATCTCAGTTTGCAAGAATATGGGGCTGGTGCTCATCTGGGGTAAATAAGTGTGGAGTTCTCCAGAACCCAAACCAGTCAAACTAACTGAGCAACCAGGCTGGGAAAAGACCTGTCCCCACTCACAGACTTCCATGTAAAATAATTTTAGCTTATATGAAGATGGGAATCCGATGCCTGCTCACTGGGGGTGGGAGGGAAAGGGCTTGCAAATAAATAAGTGACTTATTCCTTATAAGCAATATATAGACACTATTCAAAGTTCAATGGAAAAACTCATCCATGTAGTATTGTAGCAGATTTATATGGGAAATTTCCAATACATTACTACTGGGGAAAAAAAAAAACCCAAAACCAAAACAGTATTACGAAAGTAAAATCTACTTATATTCATAGGACAAATACGTAATTCCCAGTCACTTCCTTTATATTCCCAGTCACCTGGAGATGTTTGAGACCTGTATTTAAAGGTGGCAGGGCAGGTTCAGGTTGTGGCCAGCTGCATCTGTAGTTTTGCAAGACATCAAAAGTCTCTCGTAAGATGAAGTAAGATGCTTAGGGTTATGATTTGTAGCTTGTTGCTAGAGGTTGGGAATAATTATTGCTAATTATGGCACATCTGCTTAATTAATCTATTATTTTGTATTTTGGTAGAAAACTCTCCAACCACAAGTCTTAAATCCATCATGAAAAAGAAAGGTTATGGTTTCCATGCAGGAGGCAATGGGACCAAAAAGAATCTCCAGTTTGTTGGGGTAAATGGTGGGTAAGCATCCGTTCAGAAGATAAAAACTGCCTTTTAACGTGGAATGTCCTCTGTATCGCTGGAGAAGTCATTCTTTCTCCCCCTCTTCTCCCCTCCAAACCTCCTGATTAAAAGGCCAGTTGAAATGGAGCCTCTTTTCTCCCTTCTTTAATAACCTGTGAGTAACCCCGTTAAGGAAACGTGTTGGTGTGTTCGGAGCAGCGGGGGACACGCTGGGGACTGACACTCTCTGCACACCCATCTCCTGGGGCTTCATCCAAAACCCAGCTGGGGAAGGTGGGAAGATTCCATGGGAGGATTCCCTGGGAAGATTCTCACCGACCTTGGTGGGTTTTGGAGGAGGCCAGCACTGCCTGGGTGGGCACGCTGCCACTAACCTGCCCCCACGCTCCAGCTAAGCCAACAGCAGTTGGTTTAGGGCCTGAGAAAAGACTCTTTTGGTAAATAAGGAATTACCTTGGGGTGAAGGAGGCTTTAGGTTGTGCTCCCCATTCCAGGTGTGTCCAGTATCCAACACTCCTTGGCCTGTGAGCTAAGCAGAGGCAGCATCTCCTGCCGAGGTGCACGTGTGCTGGCATGAAGAGTGCAGGACCCGTGTCGCTGTGCCTGGGCTGGGCAGACAGCTGTGTGTGCCAGTCTGGGTGCTGCTTCCTGCTCACATCCTGCTCCGACTTCCCAGTTGCTGGGTTCATCAGGAGCTCCTCGCTCTAGTTGTGTACAGCTGCTTCTACCAAATGGGTACAGCTTGTAGGGACTGGAGGAGTCTTGATTACTTGAGGAAGGTTTTGGGGTCCCTCAGAGTGAAATGTTCTGTTTTGTGGAAGATGTTATTAATGCTTTGAGACAACCAGAGGAGAGATCTCTGTCAGGGCTGCTGGAATGGTGGATTCAGCCCATGCAAACCCAGCTTTTGTCCCGTGCTCCTCGAGGTTGGCGATGCCGCCGGTCCCTCCTTGCCACAGGGTCCGTGCTGCTGGTGGCTCCCTGTCACCGTGCCAGCAGCTCCCAGCAGGGAGGCAGCTCTCAGCCTCTGCCTGGGCTCTGTGTGATGGACATCCCTCCAAACCCTGAAGTAACCTTGCCTGCTGCTCATTAACTGCTTCTGTCACACTCCTGCTGCTCAAGGACCCAAACAACGACTAACCCCGACTTTGGCTGTGGCTCAGACCTTTTAACTTGCTGCTTGGCACTCTGGGCTTCACCCAAGGCCCATTGGAGTCAATGAGCCTTGGTCAGGCCCCGTGGCTGCGGCCGGGGAAGGAGGGAGTAACGTGTGGTGTCCTCAAATAGCTACGAGACGACGTCAAGCGAAGACACGAGCTGTGACGACAGCGCGTCGGACAGCGACACCGAGACCGAGGGCAGAGCTGGGGACGTGGAGCCCGAGCAGGCTGGAAGCGAAAGCAAAGAGGCTTCCTCAGGGGAGAAGTGTGAGGATGATGATGAGCAGGAGGCATCAGCAGGAGCAGCGTCCTGCTCTCAGCACGAGACTCACAGGTAACCGGGACAGCGGGCGGTGACCGCGCCGTCCGTGGTGGCCGCAGGACACGGCGCTGCAGGGCTGGGTCGGGGCTGCTTCTGCTTGGTGGAACAGCAGGGCTGACCTCTGCAGACAAGGGAGAAGGCTTTAAAGAGCTAAATATTTTCTGAGTTACTACAGAATCTAATGGGGATTGATTCAGGCCCTGCACTCCACACTGAGTCATGTCTGGAGGGTTAGCTCATTTCTCCCCTCTCACGGAAAGTTTTTTGGTAAAGTTCTTTGCAGGTTCAGGAATAAGATTTTTTTATTTTCCCACTTTAAGGACTTTTGTAATAGTTGAAGTTGATCACACAAATGACTCTGGGCTTAAACCCTTGCTTAAGTGCTTAACTTTGTACCTAAAATCTGTGTCAAGTCAATGGGACAATTTGTGTCCAATAACTTAAGCACTTGAATAAGTGTTGAACATACTCCAGCCTAATCTGCCTGTGTGCTCCTACCTGGTTCGATACCTCCTGCAAGTCCTGTCCCATGGTGGATTTACAAAAGTCTTTCCCCTTTAGATGCAAACCCTCCGAAGATTTCCTTGCGGCCTGCCAGCTCCTCAGTGAACACCTCCCAGAAATCAGAAGCACAAGCAACAAGCATCTGGTACAGATATTTCCCAATCCCACTTCAGACATGGTTCATGCTCTCTGTTCGCTTTAATGGGTGAGATTATCCCCATGGCACATTGCAGGCTGTGCCCTGGACAGCTCTGTGAGGAGAGCGGGGTGAGGTGACATCTGAGTCGGTTTTAGAACAGCCGAAAAGGGAGGAAAAGGGGGAAAAAAAAAAGAAAGATGAAGGTTTTGTCTGGTTACTCATCCAAGTTACCACAGGAAATTCCTTTCCCCCTCAAGTTCTAGCAGCAATCACAAACCCACAAGCTAAGTGCTGGCTGGGTGGTGCCAGAGCCCGCGGGGCCAGGAGCTGGGGCAGCCACCGCTGCGCAGGGACAGTCACGGTGCCACCTTGGTGTTTGCAGCGGCACGCCCTCGGCTCCATCTCCCAGGAGTGGTTCCAGGTGTCCAGCCACAAGTCTTCCAGCCCAGAGGTGGTGGCAGCGTACCTGGAGGCGCTGGGGGACATCCAGCCCCGGCTCCTGGAGTCCGTGGTGAACCTGCCCGACAGGAACGGCAACACAGCTCTCCACTACAGCGTGTCCCACTCCAACTTCCCGGTCACAAAGCTCCTGCTGGACACGGGTAGGAGCGGCCACGCTGCCCAGCCAGGGCTTTTGTGGGGCAGGGGGTGGGAATGGCTCTTGCCAAGGGGTCGTGGTCCCATGAGTGATGGCCACACAGGGGACAGGGGGACATGGACAGTCCCAGACATGGAAAACGTTGAAGGGGGTCCAGGGTCCTCCCAGGGAGCGCAGTCAGGAGCTAAAGGAGGTGGGACAGAGGTGGGGCTGAGGTCCAACAGCCACTTATGGGCAAGGGACCCATCCAGGAGACAAACGTGGAGTCAGCATCCATCCAGGAGACAAACCAAGGTCCATCCAGGGGACAAGTGTAGGGCCAAGGTCCATCCAGGAGACACGGCTGACCTCAAGACCAGCGTCCTCCTCCGTAGCTCAGCCCTGGGCCCATGGGTGTAGTGGGGGGTCCCTGTGAGGCTCCTCAAGGACATTAAGGCTCATTGGTGCCCTCACACATCTTGAGGGCTTTGCAGCCTGACTGTGGGGATGGCTCAGGGTCCCTGTATCCAAAGGGATGTCCCTCATGGCCCCAGTCCAGGTGGGATGGGGTGGCTCCCCAGCTTCTTGCAGCAGCCAAAGCCACATCATGGCTTGGGGCAGGAGGATCAGACCCCTGAGAGCGTAAGAAACCCCCCCAGCGCCGCAGAAAAACTCCCATGTTAAACTATTGAACTTTCAGCTTGTGTTGCAATGAAAGAACAAAAATCTCAGCTGAACTTGTACGGGGCAAAAATGAGCTCGTGCTCCGAGAGAATAGAGGCACTTTGGCCTTTTCTCATGGGCTGGACAATCCATGAAATGTTTAGGAAATGGCAGATTATCATACACATCTATAACCCGATTGTTGCCGCAGAGGCGCAGGGAGGGGAGGGTTTGAGGCAGCTGCTTCCCCAGGGCGAGGCTGGACCCGAGCCCTCGCCCTCAGACACGGCTCGTTCCTCGTGGTGGAGCTGGAAATGGGCTCTTTGAAGTGAAAAATGAGTGAAACAGGGCCAGGATGTTTTCCACGCCGGTCGGGTGACGGGCGTCTCTCTGCTGCTCCCTTGCCACAGGAGCCAAAGCAAACAGCCCACAGCTCCAACCAGCACATGCTCGAGGCATTAATTATCCCCCTTTAATTTCTATTTGTTGTGGTCTTCAAAGTTAATTGAGTTGACCTCAACAGTTGTAATTAACTGCAGCACCAGGGGCTGCTTAATGCTGCTCTCACAAGCCTGGATATTTAACACAGATAAATCCCCGTCCTGTATCATTGTGGAGTAACTCCCGTTCCTGGGAATAGAAGATGCCACACGTTGTATGACTCCCTCTTTCCTTTCTGCTCCCTCTGGGTGGTCCATCATGGGGCTGGATCCATCCCCTGCAGGCGTGTGCTGCCTGGACCTGCAGAACCGTGCTGGCTACACGGCCGTGATGCTCACACCGCTGGCGGCCCCCGAAACCCGCCAGGACATGGAGGTGGTGATGAGGCTGCTCAGGGAGGGGGATGTCAACCTGAGAGCCGCCCAGGTGCGTGACAGGAGGCAGCTGGGGGAATAATCTGGGTTCCTTACCCTCCATGGCAGCGCCAGGCTGACTTGGCATCAGGTAGCGGGTTGGAGTTGCTGCTTCCCAAACGTTCCAAAAGCAACCTCAGCTGAGTTGCAGCACGGCCACCCAGCAGCTCCCTGGGAAGGGGTGTGACAGCTGAGGGAAATGGAGAGACTAAAAAAGACTGAACATTTTGCTAAAAAGTTTTTCTGAGGTAAAAATCAGAAGTGACAGCAGGGAGGAGCAGCGGGGGGTGAACCCCAGGCCATGCGAGCCCCAGGTTTGCTGGTGAGCTTCATCAGAGTCACACCTTTTGTTCTCAGGGATGAGAGTGCCCTCATCCATCTCTGCTCCCAAACTGCTGTAAAAGTTAGTCCAGATCTGAGTTAGACTGCCCAGGAGGGTTTGGGGGACCCACATTTGGGGGCAGCTGGGCAGTTTGGCCACGGTGCTGCAAGGACCTTCCTCCAGTGAATGGGTGTCTCTCACAACACCTGCTGAGCAGCCCCAGAGTGGGATTTTATAATAACATGCAATAGGATGCAACATTAATAGGAGTTGTTATCGTAGATGTACCGTGCAATAATAATATGCAGTGTTGTGATATGTGGCTGTGGGATGTGGGTTAGTGGTGGATTTGGCAGTGCTGGGTTAACGGTTGGACTCGGTGATCTCGGAGGGCTTTGCCAATCTAAATGATCCTGATTCTATAAATGCAATAATAATAATAATAATAATAATAATAATAATAGTAATAATAATAGTTATTATTGTTATCTCTGACAGTCTGGGCAAGCACAGGGCTGTGGGAGGAGGTGGGCAGGGGATGCTCAGCCTGTCCCCGTGCCCCTGCAGGGAGGCCAGACCGCGCTGATGCTGGGGGTCAGCCACGAGAGGGACGACATGGTGCGAGCCCTGCTGTCCTGCCAGGCCGATGTCAACCTGCAGGACGACGAGGGCACCACGGCCCTGATGGTGGCCTGTCGCCAGGGCAACGCCGACATCGTCAGGCTGCTCCTGGCCCAGCCCGGCTGCCAGGTCACGCTGACTGACAAGGTGAGGCTCCACGACATCACTGCACCAGGGTGAGGGGGGATAACTCAGCTGGGATCTTGTGTGCCAGGCAGCAATCCCCGAGGGGTGGGTTTTAAGTGAAGAAGTGCAATTTCAGTCCATTTTCTCATCAGGGCATCGCTTTTAGGGGGGTACCCCTGGTTTTGGTGCTGCTGTGCCGTGGGTGGGGTGGCTGCGACAGCATCCTGCATCCCAGCCTGGGCAGGAGCATTGGTGTAATCCTAAAAAAACTCAGATGAAATCCTGCACATGTGGAATCAGCAGAGCTTCAGCTCCAAGAAATCAGCAGCAATGAACTCCTCGCCGAGAACGGAGCCTCTCCGTGGGGATGTGTGGGATGGGGCTGGGCTAGGAGCGGCAGTGGAAATTCCTCCTGCTGGGCCACAGGGCTGCGTTCGGAATTACGGAACTATTTTCTAATTAAACCATAATTTTATCTGAGACGCACAGGAAGGCACCGGGGCCGGGCAGAGGCACAGCTGGGCTGCGTTTGGTGCGGTTGAGGCCCAAAGGGAGGTTTGAGGCACGGTGGCTCACCGTAAAGCCGGGAGGAGCAGAGGGAGGGAGGTTTCGGGGATGCAGCAGGGATTCGGGCGGGGATGGCTCACCTCCTCTGTCCTGCAGGGCGGCAACTCGGCGCTGTCGCTGGCCCACGGGGACATCGCCGCGCTCCTGCGAGCCCACATCGAGCTCAGCCCGTCCCTGCCGGTGTGACCCGGCGGGGAGGAGAAGCCAGGACGGGGAGCTGGGAGCCAACAGCTCCTCCCTGACCAGCCCCGCCGCGGCAGGGCCGGGACAGCGGGGTCACAGCGGAGGAACCTCCCCGCATTATCTCAGTAACGTTCCCTGTGTCTAATTCTCCTCATTCATCCCACTCACACCCCTAATCCGCACCCAGTGCCACAAACAACTCGAGGCTCTCCTATCCGCTCCTCCCGGGGTAGATCTGGCAGGTGAGCGACCCAAACGAATGAGAAAAGCACATTAGAACAGCAGTACTTAGTCTTTTGTAACCCGAGGTTATGGGTGTCCTTTTAATCGACTACTTAACTGTATCTCATTTAACTTGTAAGTTTGTGTCCTAATATTTATTATCAGCTCTTCTGTAAGTAGTGGCAGGCAGCGATTACTCAGTGTATGTAACAACAAACACAAGCTGGACGGATTATGGAAAGCATAAAATCCTATTTATGTTTGCTTATGCGGGTCTGATGGAAGAATTAAAAATTAACGCTCTAGGAAAATATTTGAGTACGCCAGACCCAAACACACAGACATTGTTTTGCCTGGATTTGGAATTACCATATGGCTCTGATTTTTCCCCTAATTAAGTTTGAGCTAACGGGGAAGCACAGCCCATCGACAGGCTCTGCATCACGGCGGGGCGGAGCAGGGCATTGCAAGCACTGGAAGATCCCAGCAGATTCCCCTCACAGGGTGTGTTGGTGTTGTCCAAGAGCTCCGTGGAGTGGCTTTGCTGGCAGGTGCCTTTTGGACCAGCGTCTGCTCTCTGCTTTGCCTCTGCTCAATTTTAATATTCCCAAACTCCTCCTGTAAAGCCAAGCCGTGATTTAGCTGCTGGAATCGGGTCTCCCCCACCACGGAGCACCCACGGGGTCCAGCATCACCTCAAATCAGGGTTTTCTCTTAAATCCCTCTGCTCTGACAGAGAGGGAGGCAGGGCTCAGGCCCCACTTTTCCAAGCATCCTGATTTTGCTGCATCAGGACTCCCTGGATGCTCTCCCTTGGCTTTGGTGGAGCTGGAGTGTGGCAAACCCAGATCTCCCTGATTAGCTAATTACTCTTTTTTTTTTTTGTAACTAAGCAGAAGTAAATTCCAGACCGCTGTGGTTGTTGTTCAGTCAGTTCACATCCTGACAAAATGTCCCTTGAGCTGCCTTGAGCCCCCATCCTTGCAGGGAGGGGAGAACAGCCCTGACCTCTGTTTTCCATGTAAATCTGCCATCTGCTCAATTTTCTTTCCTTTCTTCACATTTTCAGTCCGGAGCACTCACCATCTCAAACTTCTATCTGCTTTTTTTTTTTTATCTATATCCCAAAATGCAGTTGCCTCCTTTATGTATAAATAAACGGAGTTAAACCTTTCCCTGTGTGTGCTTCTGTCCCCACGGCTGTGGCTTTTCTGGGGTGACTTCACACCCCTGCACAGCACCAAACCAGCCATATTTGAGGTGTTTCTTCAGATCAGTGACCCCCCTCCCATCCCCAGGGAGATCCCTGCACAGACACGGCAGGGTGGGATTTTTTTTGCAGGAATTCCCCCAGTTTGTGTACAAAAGCCAGCACGGGCATCTCTGCCAGGCCCCAGCTGCAAACAAAAAGAGCCATAACACCATTTTTGGACAGTTTTCACTGAGTTTTTTTTCCTGACAGCTCTGGATTCACACTTGCAGAGAGGAATTTTCCTTCTGCTTCCCTGAGGAAGGTGAAAGTTCCAGCTTCAGCAGAATAAATGAGGGAGATTTTCTGCTAAGGATCAGGGTGGCTTTGGGAAGTACCTGCCTCCTCCTCGCTTTGGGGAAGTTATTTTTAGGGTGTGCTGCAGCTCTGCAGGGAGGCACCGCAGACTTTGCTGCCTTCCCCTGCCCCCCTCCAATCCCCCTTTCCCTCGTGTTCCCATCCCTGCAGCCCAGGCTGGTTAAATGCATCCCCAGGATGTTTATTTTCATTCCTTTGCCTCCTGTTTCCTCTTTGCCCCTCGAACCATCTCCCCAGGGAGGAGCAGCTCCCACAGGGTGATCCCCTGGGGCAGCTCCTCTGCTCATGTGGACCCTGAGGGATCATGGATGGGTTGATGCCGCCCCTGGCATCTCCCAGTGCCCAAAATTCCACTGTCAAAGTACCAGAAAATCATCTGTGGGATCTCGGTGCCACAAAGAGCCAGAGCCAGCCTTAATTTATACATTCCAATATCACTGTAGAGATCAAACTAAATATAGGCAAGGAGAAACACACCCCCAGTGCGAGCACTGCGCAGGACAAATGGAGACAATTAAGCCACAGCAAGGAAAGGAATTAATCTAATGATCTTTACAGGCTCAGCAGCCAGCAGCCGATCAGCTATGAAGGGAAAGAATGACGAGGAGCTCGGCTGAACACGATTTTTCCACTCTCTTTATGGGCATTTCCAGTGTATCCCTTTCTTTTGCTGCAAGGAGAGGAGAGGGGGCTCTGAGGGTCTCACCTGCAGCACCTCAGGGGTCAGGGAGAACCACATTGCTCAGCACTGACAGGATGAGAGAGCTGGGGATGGAGAAGAGAAGGCTCCAGGGAGAGCTCAGAGCCCCTTCCAGGGCCTAAAGGGGCTCCAGGAGAGCTGGAGAGGGACTGGGGACAAGGGATGGAGGGACAGGACACAGGGAATGGCTTCCCACTGCCAGAGGGCAGGGTTGGATTAGAGATCAGGGATAAATTTTCTGGGAGGGTGGGGAGGCCCTGGCACAGGGTGCCCAGAGAAGCTGTTGCTGCCCTTGGATCCCTGGAAGCGTCCAAGGCCAGGCTGGAACAACCTGGGACAGTGGAAGGTGTCCCTGCCATGGCAGGGGGATGGAACTGGATGATCTTTTAAGGTCCCTTCCAACCCAAACCATTCCAGGATCCATCCAAGGAAAAACATCTCCTCTTGACATGACTGTCACCCAGAACCTGCCCCATCAGCAGCTTGGACAGTGTCAGTGCATCAACTCTCAGCAGAATTTAATATTCTTACAAGAGATGAATGTCTCAGCAGCAAAGGCAGATTTATTTGCTGCAGGGGCAGCGTGTCGGGCACAGCGACTGCTCCTCTGCTTTGAGGGGTGTGGGGCCAAGCTGGCCCCTGTTCTGTCCCCACAGCTCGGTGTGGAACGGCCAATTTGTCCTGTTTCTGCCAGGATGGGAGGCAGTTAGCAGCAGGAGTGAGATGGGCCATGACTTCCTTTCCTAGAGACCTCCTGTCACTGTACCCAGGTGTGTCCTTTTTGCAGCACCCCCCCGTTCACGGGGAAGGGGCCAGCTCACAGTTTGGGAGTTTGTCTTTCCTGGGCTGGGCTGAGAAGATGGAGCATCCTCAGAGCATCCCTGGGGGCAGCTCCTCTGGCTGGGCCTGCAGCCCTGGGCTGAAGGCTGCAGAAATGCAATATTTTGTCAACTGCTCCATCTAGTGCCATTTCAGCAGAAAAAGCATCCGGAGCACAACAGTCAGAGCTCTGCTGGAGCCTGGGCAGCTTTCCCTGCCTGGTGCCTGGAGTGGTTCCACGAGCACGTGCCAGGAGCCAGCCCTGGTCCAGTGCTTACCTTGCAGACCCAGAACCAGGAACCTTTACCCAGTTTTTCTCATCCTTCTCAAAATGGGACTATAAACCCTTACATGGAAACATCTGCCCTGGAAAACAACGTTCCTTATGAGCTCTTTAACTGTTTAGGAATCCCTTAGGTTGGATCAGGCTTGGAGCACCCTGGGACAGTGGAAGGTGTCCCTGCCCATGGCAGGGGGTGGAACTGGATAAGCTTTAAGGTCTGTCCCAATCCAAACCATTCTGGGATTCTGTGATCCTAAATAAAGAGGGAATAAAGAGTTTATGCTACCACTGCATATTTTCACTTTTTGTGCAGGAACTGGGAGTAAACCCCTGCTTCAACCCCACCCTTGGGAAGGCAGCAGAGCTCTCAGAGCCTGCTTGGAAAAGGCTAAAAGCAAAGTCAGGGTGACCCTTGCTCCTTTTCCATTTGAGATGCTGCAGAACACGGATCTCTCTGATTTGCTGCCATCCTAGAAGGTGCAGCCATCACAGGAATGTGCATTTTGGGGAACAAACCCTGCTAAGAGAGGGGTAACAATGACCATGGCAGTGTTTAACCAGGACATCAATCCACCCGAATTCCGGACGCAGACGTGTGAAACCGCGGAGAAAGATGATCATGGAATTATGCATCAACGCTCAGCACAACTGTAAAAACTGATGTTTTATACGTGTGTGACGTTAAATTAATTCACCCCAGTGCTTTCAGGCAGAGGGACATTAACTGCTCCATCCTGGCATAATCACATTACCTCCACAGGCTCTGTGGATGTCACACTGCCAGGGCGGTAATCACCGTGGGATTAATTACAGGGAATTTAGGGGCATTCCAATGATTCCTCACGAGCAGGATAGTGGGGTCGAGTCCCTCATCCCTCCTGGCTGCCCTGCTGTCCCCACCAGCCCACCCAACACACCATGTCATAGCCTGGTTATGAGTTGGCCAAGAAATGCCTGAGATGGGTCCTGGTGATGTCAGGGTGTCCTTGATGCTGTCACTACCAGCTGCAGGTTATTCCACGTCTCTCCAGGTGAGGAAGCTGATGGAGGGACTGTGAACAGCACACGGCCCTTCTAAAGTAAAGATTCTGACAGCTGAGTCCTCAAACCAAGGCAGGAGAAACCTTAAGACAAGAGGAAACAGGAAAAGTTGTGCCAGAGGAGGTTTAGACTGGATATCTTGTGCAATAGCTTTTAACACTGACTTAAATTAAAATACAGAATAAAACAAATGCACAACCACTTACGCAACCGAGCTTTATTTAGAACCTTTGAAGTCATAAAACGTCTCATTTTACTGATCTACGTAAACATACAATCAGGAGGTTTAATTGCTTTTTCCCTTGCGCAGAAATAAAGTTTTAAACAAACCAGAACACCTCCACCCAGACAAGCGTGATGCAAATCTAATTCTCTGCCTCGGTCCTGCACGTGGAGCATGGTCACTGGTTTATCAATTAGCTGCAAGATAATTTTTTTGGCAGTAATATATTCGAACACACAAAGTGCAAATTACAAGAAGCAGAAAACGTTCTCTCTCCTTCTGAGCAACGAGAAGTGCAAAATGTCTCAGCCCATAAATTCTATTATTTATGTCTATGAACTGCATGTGCATCACAGGCTAATAAATAGCCGTGTACAACTTCATTGATTAAATGTGGCAGCGCCTCAGGGTTGGAATGCAATGGCTATAAAAACACAGGACAGAGGAATCATTCCCTTTGGTTGATAAATTCCACACACTGCTGCTGAGGGTACCTCCTCACACCTCACCTTGAACTCCTGCATGCCTCGGATGCTTGTGCAACCAAAGCAGTCTGCTAAGAATTCTCCAGTTTTCTACATCTGGAGATTTTCCTGCGTGTCTGCAATCAGGATTCCACCCACGCCTCGCTTGGCAAATCCAACAGGACACTGGGAATCCACTGAAAACGAGAAGTCTCTTCCAGGCACTGTTAAGGGAATACCCACCAATGATTCCAGCAGGCTAAATGCACTTTGTGATTACCTAAAGTTATGGAAAACTTTCCGAGGAAATAAGGAAAACCCTTTTCCATGAGAACTTATCGCAGCATTCCTGTCTCAGTGTAGTTCACCTCGCTTCAGGACTGGTTCCTGTATGTAAAATGGGGAAAATTCCACTAAATTCCACGGAACAACTGTACCTTTTAACACCCCCCTGCACTGCTCAGTTATTATACTGCAGATTTTGAACCTTCTTTCCATTTTATTCCTGGAATTTTTCACACAAAATGAGCAGCCAATTCTGGCCCCGCCCCCATTCATTCCTCCCAGGTACATCACCATTATAAATTATGCCAAACAGTCCAAATCAGACTGGGCTGCTTCCTCCAAACCCCTCCTGCTCCTCTGGATAGGAAGATTAACCCACAGTGCCTCGCACTGCCAGGAATCTGCCTGCCAAATTCATCTGCCAAATCACCAAGGCCACGCTCGTATCATCACTGCAGGATGGCTGGGACACGGAATGAAGTTGGGAACTTTTGGCTGAACGTTCCTGCACCCCACCTCCACAGCGGGACTGGCCCACAGTGGCACCAGCCTTGGGAAGGCTCCTCGTGG
This sequence comes from Cnemophilus loriae, assembly GCA_013397755.1. Lineage (NCBI taxonomy): Eukaryota > Metazoa > Chordata > Aves > Passeriformes > Corvidae > Cnemophilus > Cnemophilus loriae. The sequence goes on from VZTF01008876.1 coordinate 667,393, forward strand.
GCTTCAGACCCCAAAAAATTGGCTGGGGGTTTCAACTGAGCTGGAGGGGGTTGAGGAACCTCATCCCAAACTGCTGCACCTGGCTGTGGGAGATCATCCCAGCACTGCCTGGTGTTATCCAAAACTGACTCTGGCAGCCCCAAGAGAGGAGCACCCTCCGTGATCCATGACAGCCTCTTCCTGCACTACCTGATCCTGGGGAGACTCCTGGAAATGTGAATCAGTTTGCTGGTTAGGATGAACTCCATCGAGCCGGAGGGACTGCTCACCGTCGTTCCTGGAATTACAGGATCACATTCCCGAAGCAAACTTTTTGTCTTCATTAAAGTTTCAGGATGAACAATTATGCTGCAGCTTGGCACGACAACAACTGCCTTTGTATGCAACATGCCTGGCATATATCAGCACATTTCTTCTTAAAAAATATAATTAGAATAGAATGAGCTACGCTGTTGTTGTTCATGCTGCCTAAATATCTGAAAAGGCTCAAACATTTTAAAAGCCTAAAAAAATAAATTTCCCTCTCCCCTCGTTTATTTTTCATGCTAAAGGCTGCAAATTGACACATCACAGTAATTACCTCTGACTAACTTCCACAGACCTACCCAAAGAGATAAACATGAGAAGTTCACATTTGACTATCAGACTTACTGCGCCGAGCACAAATAATTTCCCAGAGGAGAATTTGATATTTCATCATTTGGAACAGTGGTAATTTAATTACATTGCTAATGTTTTCTGGCATACTTGAAAGAACAATTAGCATAAGTAAATCATGAGTGAGATGACAAGTCACTCGGCATTTATTTCTGCTCATCAGATGAGATCAGTTGATGATCTGAATTCTCTTTTGTGCGCGAACCCATTCCAGGCTCAGCAGTTGCAACTCGGGTTCAGACCAGCGGGGACAAACCAACAAATTAAATAAAGCACGACGAGTCTCGTCCTTTGAAGTTCCTTAATTAAACTTGTCCAGAGAAACCTCCGAAGCCACCAGAAGTCGTGGAGGGCGGGGAGAAAAGCTGATGAAACGTGGGGAGGCTGAATGAAGCTGGAGATGCGCACCGCCCGGGCCTGGCGGCGCCGGGAATGCCGATCCATGTTTGCCGGGCTCTGCTGGGGGCTGGGCAGCGTTGGGACAGCTCTACCGATGGCCTAAAAGAACTCTGCTCATCTCTGTGACGCTCAGGACAGCACCGTCAGGGTCACCGTCCCCCTCTGGCGCTTCAGGATGGCCACGGCCTGCTCGTGGGTGACGCCTTCCAGGGCCTCCCCGTTGACGGCCACGATCTGGTCGCCGCGCTTCAGCCGTCCGTCGTCGGCCGCTGCGCCCTGCAACGGCAAACCAGGGCTCAGCCGTGGCACGGCCGGCCTCCTGCAGCCCGGAATGCTGCCCGGAACGAGGGATGGAGCACGGGGAATCCCTGGCGGCCCGGAGAAATGGCAGCGCTGAGCTCCCCCCGAGCGCCTCGACCACGGCCCGTCGCTCCCCGCCCTGCCAGGGTGCACCCCCAGGAAGAAGGGAGTTGGCTCTTCCCTGAAGAAAGGCCACGGTAGAGACTGGCTCTGGATTTTATGATCATGGAGAGGCTTGTTAAAGCAGCGTTTAAATGTCCTCCATGCCCCAGGGCTGAGAAACAGCTTAAAAAGTGGGGAGGGAGAGGGAACAACCTGGGCACTGCCCCGGACCCCAGACAGAGCTGAAGAAATGGCCTCGAGTTGCTTAGATTGAACATCAGGATAATTCTGTTCACCAAAAGGTGCCAAGCATTGCAGCAGACTGCCCGGTGGAGCCCCCATCCTTAGAGGGATTTAAAAGCCACGTGGATGTGACATTTAGAGACATTAGTTGGCAGTGCTGGGGGAATGGCTGGACTCGGTGACCTCAGGGGGTTTTTCCAACCTAAAAAATCCTGTGACGGTCCTGAAAAGCTTCCAGAGAGCTTTAGAAACGGCTCTTCTCCTCCAGAGGCCTCAGTGAAGTTCTTTTACCTAAATCCCAAGCCCTGCCTGCCCGCAGGCTGGCTCACGGTGCCTCTTTCTGCCCCACCAGTGACTGCAGGAACTTTAGGTTCCGTTCAGGGTTTCTCAGCCACGCTCACATCTAGAAACTTGTAACCCTAAGCACCAGCTGAAAGGCACAGTATTTTAATAATTGAAAACTGTAAAACAGACCAGATATTTGTGGTTTGAGCCCCGGAACAGCAGGAACAGGAGAGATGGCTCCTGGCTCTACCTTCAGACAAAGTTTTCTCAACCACATCGTCTACCCTGCCACAAGTGACACCAAGTAGGCACAGGGCAAGCAGCTGCATGTGACAGACTTCAAAATTATTTTATGGAAAGTATTCCTAATTCCCAGTGTTTTTCTTCCCTCCCCTTCCATTTCCACAGCTCCCCTCATGTGGCCATGCCTGACGTGTCTTGCTGGCCCACACTGAGCTCATTTTTAGCAGGGGATGGGTGGGACAAGGGGCATTTCTCCCTCCTCCATACGCTGATTCTTCCCCATATTATGCTTCTTCCCCAGCCTCAGAGGCTGGAGCTCTCTGTAGCTGGCAGGGACCCCCAGTCCCCCCAGACACTCAGGGCTAGGATCAGAGATGGGCTAATTCCTGGTTTTTTCATCAGGATACAGCACCTCTGCAACTGCCTCCCTCCTGCACTGTGGGGAAAAGGATGCCTTCAATACCTCCTGGAAATCTCTTGGAGATTCACAGATAGAAAACTGCCTTATAAATATTTTAATGTACAAACCCAAGTTTCCCAAGAACACAGAGCAATTTTGCTGAGACAAAGTGTCTTGTTTCAGCCATCGGTAATATGAAATATAAACTGAGAAGCCAGCTAGGAGTTCTGGGTCCACTAACTCACAGCAAGGTACTCAGACAGTACATTTTGCTTTCTGCTACATAATATATTATCCAAGCCCAATCTTAGGTTTATTTTTAAAGATAATAGAGAAAAAAGGGGAGAAAACAAAAAAATAAAAGATACCTTGGCAAATATAGTCTTGACATAAATGGGCAGGTCTCCATGGGGACTTCCATACCCCCCTACAATACTAAATCCCAGTCCATCAGAGCCTTTCTCCAAAGTAATAATCTTAGGCTGAGGTGCTCTGAAAACACAATAAATATCACTTAGATAAGCAATGTCTGTCTCTGGGGACTTTAAGCAGAAGGAACATTCTGAGACATTGATCTATCATGAGTTTTTCCACACAGTCACAAACCACGACCCTTGCACTGGAACATTCCTGCAAAGCCCAGAGTTCAAAGGCTGCTCCGTGTGCTCCAGCTCCTCACTTGGAAAAAATTATTTTTAATGATTGTGTTATGCTATGATACCCACATCCCCATGCTCATAATTCCAGAGCTCATCACTCTGAGCCTGAACTCTTTGGGGGTTTTCTCTGCCTACTCTGAGGAAAGGAAGATTTTTTTTTTTGGTGGAATTTAGACCACTCATGAGAATTTATCCATCTCAAATCTGAGATTAGTAATTTCTACGTGTGTAGAAAGAACTGTTGTGGACAGAAGGTGGTGAGGCACTGGCACAGCTGCCCAGGGCACTGGTGGAGTCCCCATCCCTGGAGGGATTCAAAAGCTGTGTGGGTGTGGCTCTTGGGGACATGGGGCAGTGGTGGCCTTGGCGGTTGGACTCGATGCTCTGAGAGGGCTTTTCCAACCTAAACCATTCCATGGTTCTGTGAAAGCCATTTGGCATCTTCCACCTATCTAAAGGTGCAGCCCAAGCTGAATAATATCTATGTATCTTTTAGGACCTACCTAATTCTGCTTCATATTTTCACTTCCAAATTTCCCTACTGCTTTGATATGAAAAAAGAGTACAAATCCTTTTGTAAAGCAAGCAGTTCTCCTTTGAGAGCAGCAATAAAACCAGTATCTCACACTGTAAGACCACAGAATGCAGCACAAATAGCTCAACTTTTACACTCAAGCCCCCTGAGGCAGGGCAGCAACTTCTTAAAATAAATAGAACAAACCACAGAATGAAAATGAAGAACATAATGAAGATGATGAGCTGAAATGGAGAGCCAATGAATTTCAAAATGGTAACTGGGATGCTGCAGTGTGAAAAGCACACGATGGAGAATGATGCATGGGAGGGCTGGACCTCCAACTTCCATCACCACACACAAGTGTTGCAAGCAGGAATTATTTTAATTGGATTCTTTTTGAATCATAAAGCTATAAAGATTGAAAAGACAAAGTCCTGGGACACGTTATTGTAAGGTGTTTTTAACACTTCTGGCATCAGTCTGCCAATACCAAATTATTTCAAATTGCTATGATCAGACAAGGAAGCCAACGGACAAGGGCAGAACTACCATGTCAGCACAACAGCAGGGAAGAAAGGGGATACTTTTTCCTTGAAAAACACCCAGAAATAATGCTTGGAAACACACTTGGTGCTTATTTACTCAAGCAATTTCTGTCAGCAGGCGAAGACAGACACGAGCCCATCACCAGCTTGGGGAAGGTCACCGAGTTTTCGTTTTAAAGGTGATGGAAAATTAAGAGAGAGAAGCAATGGGAGAGACCTCCTTGCACCCTTTCCCTGGCCCAGAAATCCACCCCAGCTCTGCAGGAGAGCAGGAACTTACTCGGGATCCTCGGCGGGATGCTCGGAGGGCGGGTTCAGGCTGCAGCCCGTGGACATGCTCTCCAGCTGGCTGGCAATGGCACTGATGTTGGTGTCAGCCACCACCTGGGCAACAGGGATGCAAGGAAATGCCGTTTGGAACATCAGCTGTTGGCTTTCTTCCCCAAGCAAGCTTTAAAACCAAGTCCTACTCTCTTAAATCTCCCGTTCATGCCACACTTTCAAGGAAGAGCAGCCACCTTTCTGGGGGTTCAGTGCAAACGTTCTCCTGCCCTCACAAGACCATCACTCGGGCACTGAGCAAAGGGGAAGAGTCTTCCTGGATGATCCACAGAAAAAGGTTGCTTTTCCAAGGAAATTGAGTCAACACAAAGGGTCCAGGATGGGTCTTGAAAGAAACCACCACAACCTTTAAGAGAACACCAAGATCCAAGGGACTCTTGGGCAAACACCCTGAAATGCCTCAGGCTGGTTTGTTTGACGAGTAGGGAACAAATTAATCCTTGGTTTTGACTTTTCTGAATTTTTAGCATGAAAACAAACTGGACTGTTAAAACTTCCCAGTTCTGGGTCCTCTATTCTTCTGAAACCATCACAAATGATGCTCTGAGGAGCAGACTGGGAGAGGAGAAGGCTCCAGGGAGAGCTCCGAGCCCCTTCCAGGGCCTAAAGGGGCTCCAGGAGAGCTGGAGAGGGACTGGGGACAAGGCATGGAGGGACAGGACACAGGGATTGGCTTCCACTGCCAGAGGGCAGGGATGGATGGGATACTGGGAAGGAATTCCTTCTGTGAGAGTAGTGAGGACCCTGGCATTAACTTTTTTTTTTTTTTTTTCATTGATACTGATTTTTTATTTGCTTTTTTTTCTGGAAAATTTTCAAAGAAACCACCACGAAGTGGTTTGGATTTGAAGTATTTACAGCTGAAAGGACATCAATTTCCCAACAAGTCCATGCTGTGGTTATCCCCTAACTCCATCTCCCTCTGAGGAGATATTCTTCTCTGCCTGACGTTTACTGCAGCACGGGAGCTCAGCTCAGACACAGTGAAAAACAGCCAGGAAGCATAATTCCAATATTTCCTCTAGCTATGGCCTTATTTTATCAAAGTGAGCAGGTACCTCTTCCACTCATTGCTGTGAACGTGGCTTAAGGAAAACTTCCCTTTTCAAAGTAAAAAATCTGTTCTATAAATCTGTTTTAAATGAGTTCTCACAATTCTTCCATAGCAGTATTTCCCTTTTCCCAGTCACCTGGAGCCAAGAGGGCGATAGAGCCAGGAGGTTTCCTTGCAAATTTTGCATCCCAGGACTCGGGTTCCAGGATGCCCTAAATGAAGGGGGTCCAGGAGATGAGAGCAGCACCTGGCTCAGCCAGCAAAAACCCCACCAAGGTTCCCTTCCCGTGGCATCAGGGTAAGGAATTCCAGCCAGGATTTGTCTTTTTTTGTTGTTGTTGTTGTTCAAATAAAACAGGGGCAAAAATAAATCTATATTCAAAAATCTTCGGTTGGCAGCAAGAACGTATCAGAGTTCAACAACCTTGTAAAAAAGCTCGCCCTTATCTCATTACTACACCTGCAGAAAAGAAATTAAATTAAACCAAGGCATCAAAACAGCCGAGAGGGATGATTGTTCCCCTGAGACCTTAATCTCCCATTTGCAAACAGCATTTGCAAACCCCTTCCCAGGACGTTCCCACAATAAGCCTTTCCACCCCACTGAACACAATTATCTGACCTTTCAGAGCAGTTTGCCACGAAGTGGTCTACCCTGATAATAAACAGAATTACTTAATGGCACATCAGCCACGATGATCACGGCGATAGGATTGCTCCATTTGGATGGTTTTAATAAAAAAAAGAGCACTTTGGTGGTGGAGAGGTACCTGTGGTTGGTGGGTAAGGGAACCATCACCACGCTCTGACACTGCTCCAGGTGTTAAAATCCAACATCCCACCTTCCTAGAACAGGTTTTTAATAGAGGAAAACAGATTCTATTCTATCCCAATAAACTTGTATCATGTGCAAAGAGAATCAAGCTCATTTTAATGAGACAGAATGCTCAGAGAGCCAAAATGTGGAAGAAAAACAGCCAACTGACAAACCCAAAGACACTTCCAGAAGAAGCTCTTTAACCCAGTGGCATTTCTAGAAGAACCTCTTTGTTTGTGTGAGCGACCCAGTGACAGAGTGCTCCATCAGGAATATTTTTAAATCCATGATGAGGTGCAATATTGAGCTGTATTACAGCTTTCAAGATGAGCAATTTTGGGTTCTGCAGCAAGCTTTCATTTTCTATTCAGGGAATACTGTTGACATGAAAAGTGAAATTACTCAACGTTAGTAACAATATGATAACTATAATTTAACAGAGAATCCTCAGCTGGGGTAAATCTGTGTGTTTCCTCTGACTTCAATGGAACTACACAAAACACCATCTGCTCTGGAACTGGCTCATCACTTACCGGGTCAGCAGTTCATGGACAGACAAAACAAAGAATAAGCAAGTCTAAAACTAAGTTTATTATCATTTCATTGCCTCTTTTTTCCCTTTCTTCTTTCCCTCCCCGTTTTTTATAGTCACATTTGTGTCATAATACAAGCAAGAAGCTTGCAAAAATCCCTCAGGACGCGTTCCAATCCCAAATGCTGTGATGATAAAGAGAGTTAAGAGTAGATTTCAGTGGTGTCTTCAGCTTGTTTTCCAATTGTTGCAGTAATTCTGCGAGCGAGTGGAATTTTGAATTCTAACTGGCAAGTGTTTTCCCCATTTCTTCGTGTAAACATAAAAATAAACTACGGACCAACACGGTGGCAGGCAGCAACGAGAAGCAGTGTGGCAGAAGATGTCCCTTTCAGCTACCACAGAAGCACAGCAGTGACAGCACTGCTTTCTCTCCTGAGTGTTTTTATCCTCTACCTGTAGAACAATCAATTCCAGGCAGCACTGCCTTAGTGATGATGCCATCATTTCTCCTAAATTCTGCTAGAATTTCTTTCAAGGACAAGGAAACCACCCTGTGGGTCTCTGTCTCGTTACATCACGAGCACACACACAACATTTTCTTGTTCCTAGTTAACTTCCAATTAAAAAAAAAAAAAAACAAACCCACAACTTGGAAGCTTGTTGATTTATCATGTGTGGCAACAAGTTATTTTGTTCCCTTTGTTATGCTTTTATAGAACCGTGCTCACAGCCTGTATGAATGGCAATAAAGAATTTTTGAATGGAAATGATTTCTTGCTCTCCTTCTGTGTAATTCCCACCAGAAAAGCACCCTGCAATTCTGTGATGCCTTGTGCCAGGGATGCTCAGGGTTTTTTTTTTTTTTTTTTCCTTCCTGAATGCCATTTATCTACCCTGCTGCAGCTGCATGTTCAATTTATCACCATACCTGCAGGATAATGCTCCCATAAGCATTCTTTAGTAGATTAACTGCATCTGCATGAGACAGCCCATCCAAAGGTTGCCCATTAATGCTGACAATCCGATCTCCAACCTGAAAGTACAACAGTAATGGAAAATTACCAGCATTAGGGAAAATTAAAATTAAGAATGCTTAAAATTCCTCGTGAACTTGGCACTGCACAGTCATGCCTCTCTTTTGCAGGATCCCTTTTGTGAGGATTCTGCACTGCCAGTGATCATTTCCCATTCTTCTTTTAACGCTCACAATACGATCAGAGAAACAAAGATGTATTTTACTCTTTCTATTTGCAAGCAGAGAGAGAAAGAGGGAGATTTTCACTGCTGTCCTCCCATCCAGAAAGGATTCATTTGTGCCTGAATGTGCAGACAAGTTCATATTCTTCCAGACCGTGTAGGCACATGCTGAATGTTGTATAGGAAAGTAGGAACTCCTGATATTAATCCAATTAACCTGGATGATTTCTTCTTCCTACACACAAAAATGATCTCGACCCTGCCATTGTTTAATTCCATTAGAGACAAGGCATGAGTGTAGCAGCATGTCCTAATGAATCTCATGGGCCAAAGCATGTGGATCTGCATAATAAGTTCTTTTCAAGCCTCATGATTCCTTGAAACTCTCTCCAAAACTGGAAGTGTTCACCACGGCCATCCCTGGAAACCCACACGAGCTGTGGCTCTGATACAAGTGCCTTATTTTGCTCTTTCTTTATAGGGGCCATAAGATCAAACAACCCATTTCTGATCTGGTTTCTACCTGGTTTGAGCTCTAAATGATGCCCAGTGCAGAGTTCCCAAAATACCTGTGGTTTCCAGAGAGCCTCTTGCTGCCCTGCCTGGGTCTGCATGAACACACACATTCCAAGACCACTGCAAATGCATTTAAGCTCTTTCTCTTACCATCACTTTTCCAATATGGGCAGCAATTGCCATTATTCCCAGAGAAGGGCAGATTTGTTTTTTATGGTGAGTTTTTTTTTCGTTTGTTTTGCTTTTATATAAAAAGAGGCAGAGTAGCCTGTGAGAGATTATCAGGGGTAGCAGATAGAGAAGTGCCTGAGGCTTCAAGGGGCACGTGGGAGATGAAACAGGAAATATTGAGGGATCCTGTACTCACTCTGAGCCTTTGTGTCCGAGCGGCCACGCCGCTGGCCTGGATCATGGCGATGAAGATGGGAATGTCTCCCAAGGGACTGCCTTTCCCTCCTGCTATGCTGACACCCAGGGCATCATTTGGGCCCTGGAACAAAGCAAAACCAAACATCTGCAGCTGGGGCAACTCGCAGAGGGCAGTGTTCAGGGCGTGGCAGTAACTGACTGCTTTGGTTCGTGGAACAGGGAGAAAATGGGTTTGACACACACATTTCCTCACCCAGAGCACAGGCACACATCCAACACCCGACTGCAAGCACAAATAATGCAGCCTGACTTGTGAGAAATGCTGCAAAAATGAACAACTTCAGTGAAAGGGGTCAGCTTTATGAATGGAGAGAAAATAACTCACTGACCCTTGTTATCTCCACAGTCCTCGGGCCCATATCGGCTCCTCCTAATAAAGAAACAAACAATTAGCTTCTGTAATTAAGAGATAATATAATTAAGAGATAACACTGTCAGGTGACAACGGTCCCTTGCTGCCTAGGCAGAGTTATCACCAAGCAGGAGTGGAGCCTTCCTGTGCCAAGGCAGGCAGTGCTGCTCACGTGAGGAGGAGGAGGAGGAGGAGGAAGGATGAATACGGTGTAATCCCTCCGGCTCTCGATGTCACCGTGGCTCCCATTGTAGCCCAGCCACAATCTGTGGCACAGCAGCACTCTGCCAGCCTGCAGAACAGCCCTATTGTGCCCTCACTCAATGAAAGATTGGCTTATTATTCCTAAATCACGGCGTCCCTGCACGACGGGCTCTGGGAATGGTGCGGTTCCAGGGATTTCCTCTTCCCGTGTGTGCTGGGGGGGGAAATAACGCACAGGCAGGAAGTCAGGCTTGTGTGCATCCAGCCACAGGGTGTGGAAAAGTACTCAAAATATTGGAAAAGGGGAGGAAAAGGGAAAAGAAAAGGGGAAGGAAAAGGGGAAAGAAAAGGGGAAGGGAAGAAGGATGAAAAAGGAAGGAAAAGGGGAAGGAAATAAGGGTGAGAGGGGAAGGAAGGGGGGGAGAAAAAGGGGAAGGAAAAGGGGAAGAGAATAAAGGTGAGGAAAAGGAAAGGGGAAAGGGGAAAGGAGAAAGGGGGAAAAGGAAAAAGTAACAGGGAAAAGAGAAGGAGGAAGGTGGCAAAATGGGGAAAGGGAGAGAAGAGGAGAGGAGAACAGAAAGTAAAGGAAAGAGGAAAGAGGAAAGACTTCAGAGGCATTGTTCAAACTGCAACTTTTTCAGCCCAACAAGCTGATGGTCTAGTGAGGTCCCAGGCTCTGCTACACCCACCCCTAATTGTATCAGCTTTAATGAGACTATTTTAAGAGCCTTTCTGAAGGCTGGCAGAATTAGTCTCTTCCAAAATTCCATGATTCTAACCCCGCCAACACCAGCACTCCCCACATCCATGCAGGTGTGCCAGTGCAGGAGGACCAGGACAGCTGAGCTCTGTGGCACTCTCAGCCCTGGGGACCCCAAAACAGGGTCAGGACAACCCCTCCCAGTGCTGCAGGGCCTGTCCAGACAGGCTCCCCAAAAGCCACCAGGCTCCTCCAGTGCCTGCAAACTGGCAGAAGAAATGTCTTCTCCTCCTGCCCACGGTCAGGTATGAGCAAAGATTCCCAACTCCTGGAGCAACCCTCCCCAGGCTACTGCAGGTCATGGATTTAACGCTCTCTAAACCCGCAAATTGCAAACTGGGCATTGTGACTTTCTCATTACAAAACACCCCTTCATGCACTCCAGAGCAACAAAGATATAAATGAAGTGGTGGCAGCTTTATTCCCTGAGAAAACTGTTTCTAATGCGAGAACCATGCCTGTGCTAAGCCTCTGACAAGGGCACCGGGGAATAGCAGGGCACAGGAATTCTGCACTTAAAATAGAGGAGCCATTACTCCTCCAGCAGACAGAAAAATAATGTCATCTGCTGGAAAGTGTTCGGGTCTTAAAAACATCCGTGGGGCGTCTTCTGGGAGGCTGGGCAGGAAAAGCAGATTCAAGTGTTCAGTTTGGCTTTTAAAGCAGCTCCAATATGAAGCAAATCCCACTCAGCTGTTCTGACAGCTGCCCGGTTTGTACCTGAGTTTCTCTGGGATGTGTCTGCTGAGGACCTTTTTGTGCTGACAAAGTTCTGTAAGGTGGAGAGGACGGGAGCAAGCGCAGGGTGGAAGTGGCTGTGGACGCTCTGTTGGCTCGCCTGAGGGTGAAAATAAATAAAAACCCGTGAGTCAAACCCAAAAGTGAACTTTAAACCCGACCCTGCGACAGACGGGCGCAGCTGTGCTCTGTGCCAGCCACACTGGAAATGCCACATTGGCCACGCAAGTGCAAACCCCTCCGGGAGGGCAAACCCACCAAAACCTCCCCGTGGAGGTGAAGTCACCACCCCTGGAGGGATTTAACAGATGTGTGGACGTGGCACTCGGGGCAGGGGTCAGCGGTGGGCTTGGCAGTGCTGGGGGATGGTTGGGTTTGATGGTCTCGGAGGGATTTTCCAACCTCAGTGAGTCCATGGTGCTGCTCGCAGAACTACAGACCCTTATTCCACACTTACGTGTCCCTCAGGTCAGCTCCAGACAGCGTTCCCCTCTCTCAGTTGCTCCCAGGGTGTCTCCACACCTCAGCAGAAGGGGAAATTATGGGCACCTTCCCTGTGATGCCCCTGCACGCACGAGGCACCCAGGGGGACACCAAACAGCTGCTCTCTCACACCAGGAAGGGATGACAGGGACACCCATCCCATCCCCTGGCAGGAGTCTTTGTTGTTTTAGCTGAATACACTGTAATTGCCCCTGCTCCTTCTATTTGCCCAAGAGCCTCCTCTCATTTCCAGAAGAACACGGAAGCTGACACAGGGAGAGCCTCCAAAGGGAGCTGCTCGCTCCTGCTGCCCTTTCCATTTCCCTCCTTTTCCCTCCCTCCTTATCTGGCTTTTATCTTCAGGCTCTGCTCCTCGAGGAAACCTAATTATCAATTTAGGAAGTGCATCTGAACAGGTTCCACCGAGGGCCAGACCTTTCCAACTGGGCTGCCCTGTCCAAAACAAAGATCTGGTCCATCCTCGTCCGTGCACAGCTGAGATTTCTCGCCCCAAACGCATCAGTTGGTGACTCAAAAACCCCTGACACGTTTATCCCACACTGGCCAGTGTGCAGCTGCCAGTGACAAACACCAGGCACAGCACAGCTTCCACCCCTGGGTGCCAATTCATGGCCCAGTTAACAACATTTGCAATGCCCTGTCCTGCACCACAAGGCTTCGGTTTCCACTGCTCAGGGGATGCAGTGGACCCACAAAAAAGCCAAGTGAGGACAAAAGGTCTGGGTGCTCCTGGCCAGCACCTTCTCAAGTTGTGCAAATCACTCAAGCTGATTTGCTGCATCATCTGCCAAGATTTTTATAACTCTTGGAAGGGTTTTGGTGAGAAGCATTTATTCGGTTTTCAAAATCACCAAGTCGCTTCGGAGCAGGGAGATGAAGGCTCTCAAACGACTCTGCATCACGGAGATTAGGATTTCTTGTATTAAAAGAAATGCAGGAATTACCAGGTTCTTGCAAAAGCCTCTTTGGCTACAAAAAAGGGAGATGATGTCATTTGATCTGAATTTTTACCTAGACCCACGTTAGATATTCTGGCATTTTGCTTCCCTTTCAGCTTGAGCTTTACATGGTAAAACCAGGTGGATAATTTTTAGCTGTCACTTTTTGATCACCTCGCTCTTGCTTAGGCTTCATGTTGCTACAATGGCCAAAACAAAATGTAATTCTTGACTGCTGACTTCATGCAATCAGTGCAATTTCCCTCTGTTCCTTCATCTCTCCTTGCCTGCTGCATGCACTGCAGACGTTTCTCCAAAGCCATTATTTTAAAAGTTGGGCTTAGCCCCAGCTGTTCCCACATGGCTTCAGCCCTTCCTGGTACCCCACCACCTCCAGCCAGCCAGGACCACTGCTGGCCTTTAGGAAGTGAAGAAATTTTGGGGGTTGTTCACGGACAGGCCTCTTAGAGAGCTCCTTAAAAACATCCCTGCTTTAACTCACATCTCCCCTAAGCCTCCTATAGCTCCTCCTCTCTGTTTCCAAAAAACAAACCCTTCTTTTAGCAGTGCTGGACCCCCTCATGTGCAGCTTCCCCACGGCAGAAAGGGGCCAAAACCCCCCACAGCATCACCCCGCTGTGGTGCACTCCCTCAGAGGCGTTGGCACCTTAAATATAATGGCAAAGCAGTCGATTTTCAGAAGGAAAACCCATCAAAGAAAAGTTTTCTAAGTCACTGTGCCTTGTTTCTCCCCCTGCAATCCTCCAGGTTTAACACCAAGAATCGGCGTCTGAGCGGATTGAGGGGCACAGGGAGAGGGGAAAGGCCCCGCTCTGATTGAAAAATGAATTGTTGTCCTCGCTTCAGGTAAAAAGCAAGTGAAGCAGGAAATTGCTCTGTGTTTTCTTGGAGAGGAAAGCAGCTCTCCTGTGGTTCTGCTGTGAGATAGGCAGAGGGACAGTTTGGTTTCATTAGCTCGTTTCGATAGACAAAGCAGCTGCAGAAAATACATTCAAGCACTTTTTGCAGGTCTTCAAACCAAAAATTTCTGGGCATCATCACTTGAGAAAGACATCACAGATTTTTGGTGTGTCTTGGGAAGACACTCCTTCAACAATAAATACATTAACCAGCTCTTCTGCTCAATCAGCATTTCGGCTGCAGTTCAGCACAGAAAATTACGGGGATAAAATATTTTGTTCCCCACCCTCAGCAGTGTCTGTGGAAGGATGAGCTCCATGTGCACATCTGTGCACCACCCCCGTGCTCTGCCCTTCACAGCTCCCAGTTTAAACAGAGGAATTTGTCACTAACCTGACTGTTTTGGGATGTTTTCCGTGATGACAGCCATGACCCGGCTCGCAGTCTCCCAAGCTCAAGATGCACCAGGCCTTGAGCACACTTGGAAATAAAAAAACAAACCAAAAACAACCCACAATGTACAATTTAAGTAGACATATAATATTTCATGCTCTCCTGGAAAGAATTATGTTTATATTCAGCACCACAAGTCCGTGAAGAAAGCCACAAGGAATGCTCAAAACATGAACATTTGTACTTAGACAATACAAAAAGTAGATTTAGGCTTGTCCTGAAGGTTTCTCCTGGTTGCTGAATTTAGTATGAATCTCCCCCTTGCAAACTGATGGCCAAATTTACGCAGGAAAAATAAACAAAAAGCCCCAAACTCTTTAGCAGACATTTGAAAAACCCTTCAGAGGAAAAGTGCTGCAGAAAAGGGTGAATTTAACCCGTATGGATCCAACTTAACAAAATACCCTCGTACCACCGGTTCCCAATTCTTAAATAGGTAAACTTTTGGCAAAGTACCAACCCCTGAATGGAAAAAGCAAGGAAATAATTAGCCTTTCCCTTCAAGAATGAAAGAAATCATGTGCAGAAACACCGGTGGGGATGGCAGGGGGAAAGCCCTGGAAGCAGATGCAGTTTGGAGTAGAAATGAGTCTTCAGCATCCACTGATGGCACTCGTGGCCATCCCACCCCTGCCCTCTCCCCCAGCCCAACCAGCCATGGAAAAAGGCAACTTCTCCCAGAACTTCAGTGTAAAATCACCCCTGGAAGATGGAAAGCTGTGCAGGAACAGATTTAAGCTGTCATTTTATCCCTACAGGCCAGTACAGCAAAGCCGAAGATTTATTTCAGTTCTGGTTTGTGTTGCCTCTCCCGTTTCCAAGTTTTTTCCACTTTTCTAACACGAGATACACAGTTGCATTTCCAAATAAATGCCTAAATGCTAAATGTGCCTTTGTGTTCCTGCTTCACATCATCCAATTCCTAGAAACACACAGAGAAGTGACTTTAAGTGAACCTCCCAGTTATTCCAAACAGAATTCTTGTCTCAGTAATCAGCTGGAGCTGTCCTGTGCATGGTAAACAGCCCCTCAGGATAATTACCTTGCACAGTGTCTGTAACTGCAATTCAGTATCTCAAAATGTATTCTGTACTCACCTTAAGTATAGTGGCAACAGTCTCTTGTGAGGCATTTCTCATATCCTCCCCATTTACAGACAAAATCTGATCTCCTTGAATTAATCTTCCATCTAGGTCTGCAGCTCCTCCTTTAACAATGTCAGAGATAAACACTCCACTTCCATTTCTAACAATGCAAGAAGCATATGGCTAATTACACAATCCAATATTCTTTGGGAGACCAATTTAGATTACTTGCATTTAAGAGACATTAAAAGAAACCTGTGAGCAGAGGAAGAACCAGCTTTACACCCCATTCAGCTGTGTAAAAAAATGGATGAGTTTTAAAACCACAGCATGTTTTGCTAACATTTAATGCTGTCTTTCCCCTTGAACTGCTAGTTCTGACTGTAGGATACATAAAGATTTATGGAAAACACCATTTATATGAATAAAAATCCAACGTTTGGTCTATAATGGAGTTAAACTATCTCCTGGTGGGACAAGGGTCAGTGGTGGACCTGGCAGTGTTAGGTTAAAGGTTGAACTCAATGGTCTTGGAGGGCTTTTCCAACCTAAATGATTCTGTGATTCCGTGGTGTGAGCTGGTGCCAGCTGCAATGCCAAGATCTGGCATTTTTTATCCTTCACCTGAAGGACACAACACTTCCCACCCTGAATTATACCTGGGTATCATTTAACAGACTTCAGAAACAGGGCTCCCTCTAAGGAGGGCATCCCCACTCTGAAGGATCCAGGAACAGCAGAGGAAGTTCAGCCCAGGAGCAAAGGGAGGAGGGCTGGAGACTGCGATTACCATCTGCAGGGTAATTTACATAATCTGAATTAATTACCCACCCCACAATCTGCTCACAACACCTGGGTTAAACACTGCCACCCAAAAACTGCTGCAGAAACTCTGCTGACCATAGGCAGTCAGGATAATGACACGGTGCTTTGTGATTGCAATAGGAAATTATTTTTGGCAATACGGGAGGGCAACTCCAACACTGAACAAGTGTCATGCCATAAATCTCTTTTAGCAAAGGAAGATTAAAACTTCCTTCCAGTGCTCTGGTTTGAGTGATCTAATAGCAGTGGTTTAGAGATGTATCAGGGAGAAGTCACATTTTATTAGGCTGCTGTTACTTCCCACTGTATTGCTCTCTACAACTCCCTGACACGAGGGTGGAGCCAGGACACGACAAGAGGAAATGGCCTCAAGCTGTGCCAGGGGAGGTTTGGGTTGGATATCAGGAAGAATTTCTTCATGCAAAGGGTGGTCAGACGTTGGAAGGGGCTGCCCAGGGAGGTTTGGAGTCCCCATCCCTGCAGGAGTCCAAGGAAGGACTGGAGGTGGCACTCAGAGCTTTGGGCTGGGTGACATCGGTCAGATGTTGGACTTGATGGCCTTGGAGGGCTTCTCCAGTCTCAGTGGTTCTGTATCTCAGGTTCTGCTCTGTAAACTGCTCTCTGCAGTGTGGCACAGTGCCTTTGAACTGCTCAGGGTTTGGGTCTAACTCAGCCTCTCACCCTCCACTGACCTCAGTCCCTTTGAACCGAGCACGAGCTCAGTCTAACTCACAAATCCATCTGCAAAGGCACATCCTGGAAAGAGGCAGAGTAGGTTTATCCCCCAATTTAGAAACCAGAAAAGCCATGGTTAGGGCCTCCAAAGCCCTGAGACAAGGCTACACTGATGCCACAGAAGAGTGAGCTCCTAGTTCTGCATGTTCCACACTCTCTCCAGGTGGGATTCCCTCTCCGTGCCCGGAGCTCTCCTGGGCGGCAGCAGCCTCCACTTCTCAGCTCTGCTCTGACACAGGAGCCAGAACCACAGCCCCACTGCATCCTGGAAGATATTTAGATACAAAATTGTGCTCCTTATGGAGTTTCCCCTTTATTTCATATTCCATTTAATGGCTACAGTTGTTCACTCATACGTCAAAACCCCAAAATATTTCCCGTCGGAAGCGCTGTCGGATCAGAGACGCTCTTACCGTTTCCCAGCTATGCTGAGCCCCAGGCCTCGGCCCGTTTTCTTTTGGATATCTACAGAGAAAACCTCCAAGTTTTCCTCATCCTTGTAATGTGCTTCATTCCTGTAAACCACCAGCTGCACCTTCTGGGGCGTCTGCCGGAGCGCAGTGATGGCTTCCTCGTGGCTGGCGTTCCGCAGATCGATCCCGTTCACCTGCAATGATCAGCGTTTGCTCTCCAAACGACACGGATAAATTATCTTTTCATCACACCCTGCCCGTGGGTGACAGCACAGATTTGTCAGTTTGACACCCCTTTGGTGTTCTAATTGAGTGCTCCCATCTCCAGAGGGCCGAGCTCCTGGGTCTCCTATGGAGTGTGAGCTCGGAGTTTTGTGCCACTGCCTGGAGTAAATCCCAACAATCAGAACATTTGGGCTTGGAAGTTTTGGGTGTTCTTCCCTTCTTTTTTAACCTCAAACCTTTGGAACCTCAAGCGACGCTTTTTTCTCCAGCTACACAAAGTGGGACGTGCTCCTTTGAGCTCCCTGTGTATCTCAGTGCTCAGGCTCCCTCTCCCCCAGCTCCGTAACACCACTGAGACGAAACCAGAAGGAATCAGAAACACCAGCAAATAAATGGCCACAGAGAATTCCAGGCAGGATGTATTAAATGGTGATTTTCCTTTTTTTTCCAACAGATGGCACACCAGACCGCTCCTGGAGCACCCAGCTACACTTCCCTTACCATAACCTGAGAAGGTTTCAGCGTTTCAGTAACGTCAGACAGAACAAGAAGTTCTGCTTAAATGTTCCTTTAAAAAAAATCCTACTGCAATGTGAAACTTAATCTGATTTTGCCAAGCCTGATCCACAAGTGCCCTTTAAGGTGTTTGCCAATGTTCTGTCAACAAAATCGTTTTTTATTTCTTCATACCAAAACATATCAACACTCAGACATTTTTGAAGTCTCTTTAGGAAGTAGCACGAACTGTAACAAAATAACCACAAATGTTAATCCACTTCCATAAGTTTTAAGGCAACAAAAATATTTCTCAGAATTTCTAGATATGCAAAACTACGATCATATCTAATTTTACATTAAGATAATTAAGGCTAATCTTTATTCTCTATATTCTTTTGCACCAATTCTGCACACATTTATTTATAAGTGCATTAATACTCTTTCCCTGACACAGGCATCTATGTGTGCTTTATCACACTAATCTGAAACTAATTCAGTCATCTTTTTGATTAATACAGCTTTTAAAAGCTGAAATAATAACAATATTACGGCCCACAAACATTAGCACTTTCCTGTTTGGCCAGAGAAGAATTAATTAACCCGCCCCACTTTCACCCCCTAATTATCGTGCTCTGTTAATACACCGTTATTTATAAAACCAAAACAACATTCGGCCTCAACGCTAACAAAAACATTTGCAGTGCAAGAGCTGTAAAGACAACTCCCCGAGTACCCCTTGCTATTTTCCTAACCCTACACACCGAGGCCTTAATGGCCATGCTGGGAATTTGTCCTGAGCTGACAGCAGAGCTGCAAAGCAGCTGCGCTGAACCCCTGCCTGCCTGACGCAGGTTTCATTCGCAGACCAGCACTTCTCTCTTAACCCTTTCCCGCCACCTTTTCTGTGCTTGTCTGGGGGAAAAACACCACATTTATTCACAGCAACCATTCCCCAGCTGCTTGAAGTGTGGCCTGGGGGAGCTGGTGGCTGGGGAGCTGCTGTGAGGGATGCTCACAGGGATGCTGGCAGGGATACTAGGAGGGATGCTGACAAGGATGCTACAGCCACCCTCTCCTCCTCACCCCACGTTATCCCAGCTCAATATTTGGATTTCAGGCAGAGCAGAGATACCGGAGCGGCGTCGGGAGCGCGGGCCTCCGAATGAAAGATTAAAGAGATGAATAATACTAAGCTATTGGACATGACAGCTGAACTATGTAATTCAAGAACTGCCTTGCTCAATTAAATTTAATGCATTCTCAATTTGTAGCTTCAGTTTATACGAATATATAAGGAAATATGAATTTTTCAGGATGTTCTTGGTGACGGAAGGGAAGCCTCGGGGATGGATCCCATTTGGCCTACGAGGGACCTCTACTGAACTGAAAACAAGTCTCCACAACCAGGCACAGACACAGAGAAAGTCATTTACCTCCAGGATCTGATCACCAGCCCAAAGTCTGCCATCTCGGGCTGCTGCCCCTTCTTCATAAACTTCATGGATCACTATGGCGTCCTGTGGGAGGGAGGGAGTGGCATGAATCCTGTTCCCAAACACCCCCGAACCTGCCACCATGACCCACCCCACACTCCCCAGCAGCTCCACAGTTTAAAAATACAGCGCTCCAAGTCAGGAGAAGCAAGGCTGAAACACAGATTTTTAAAAAATTTTCAGTATTTTGGGATAAGAAAATGACTCCCGTAATCAAAAGCCGGTATAAAGGTACAAAGGGTTTTGTTCCCCACTCTGGGGTAGTCTTGTCTAGAGCTTCTTCCATCATTTTTGTACATTGGCATCAGCAGCCCGTGAACTCAGTGTGAACTGTTGTATTAATATCGTCTACTTTTAATGATATTATTTAAAACCAGATTCTTTGGAGCTATGAATATTTTGAGGGACTTGGCATAGACCTCGGCTTTAAGCAAGAGCTGAATGCCTTGTGGTAAATAGTGCTGGTTAAATCTGTAAGAAATGAAATCCAGAAGAAAGGAACAATGGCAAATGTTAGTTTATTACTGAGGTTGGAAAATGTAGGCAGTGGCAGATGTAGCTTCAGGGAAGGTTTCAGTGATTTAATCTTATTGCCAGCAATAGATGTCCCCAAAGAAAAAGCTTTACAAAGAACATACTGTTCTCTTGCTGGTGCTTTCCCTTTGCATTGTTCTGGTTTGTTTCTCTTTTTTTTTTTTTCTTTTCTTTTTCCTTAAAAAAAACCATAGGTGAACATTCTGCTACAGTTTGGAAAACACTGTTGGATACTACATCTCTCATCACCAATTCACCCCCTGCCCGTGCTGCCTCATGATCCTTTCCCAGCACAGAAAGAAAACTCAAATGCCCTTCAGGTAAGGCTCAGATCACGACAACACTGAGAGCACGATTCCCTTTCAGTCCCACTACAACTCATTGAATGATGTGGACTTGCTGGAGCACGGCACCACTGCCACAGGTTCCCTCTGATCCATGGACACCAGTCCCTGCAAGAAGCCTGGAGGATTGTAACCACAAATGGATTACAGCTGAAACAAGAGCCCCAGGTGGGGGAAAAGAGATTTCAATCTGCATAAATGAAAGGGAAACACTATGAGCTGTGTACCAAGTAATTAAGAAAATCGAAAGAGTGGTTTGATTAAAAAGTAAAATAATATATATACACACCACTGGCAACTGCAGGGTTTTTTTTGCAGTAACTGAAGCAACAAATACTAACCGTATAGAACAACACGGACATGTCCATCTCAGCAGCCTCTGTTATGTGTCATAGATCTTCTCCCTGTTGTGGGGTTTGGGTTGTTGTGGGGTTTGGGTTGGTTGGTTTGGGGTTGAGGTATTTTTTACCTTTGTTTTACAAATGATGGTGTTACTCCAAAGCAACACAAGACTTTTACCTGGGAGAAGTGGCCAGTGAGAGAACACAAAATATTGACCAGCTTGTTAGGGCAGCATCATTCACCTGGGACACACCAGGGCAGTGGATAGCCAGGAGGTTTGGTAGAAAACTGGCAGTGTGACCATGGAACAGCACACTGGGCACGTACACAGGATGGTCAAATTAAACCTTTCCAGACTGGATTTAATCTCAGATTTCCTAACCTCTGAAAGCAAGGACCTTTCAATCACATTTCTTGAAGCTTGTTTTCCATCTGTGGTTGCTTTTAAAACATCCACCAACCTGGAGTTCCCAGCTTTTCCCAGCACTGCTTTATTAAATGTAAAACTGCACATACCGAAGGCTCAGACCCAGGACCCACCGAATGTTATCAGTTTGGATAATCTGCATCATCTGTTTGAAAAGGCAACACTTCAGTGTTACACTGCAGCTCCTGCGTGTGTGAGAAGCCAGACCTAGGACTAAAAATACACGTGGCGTGAAAAGGTACATTCCTGCTCGCTCTGTGCCTGCCCTGCAGGAGGAAACATCTCGCTGACCTGCCAAAACACTGTTTTTCTTAAGCAGGGGTTTTTTTTTTAAAGTGGTGTAGCTCAACCAGGCTTATCGAATCGATTAAAAACAGAACGGAGCAACACGTCCACGACGCACTGTAAAGATTTCTAAATAGTCCATAAGCATAAATGTCAGTTTTCGTTTTCCCTAGCTTATGAACCATGGCAAACATCTCTTTCCTCTGATACTCCTGGGATCAGCTCAAAGTACTTAACCCAGAAGTAATTTTTTTCCACTGGATCTGGTGGGATCTGGATAAGACTCTCTTGGTTTTGATCATCCATGACAAATCACTAAAACCAAACTATTGATGTTAGTGAATATTTTTAATCATATCAACATTGTAAAGAAGTTTATGCAGTGCTGAGGAGTCATACCCCAGCCATCTAACCAAGCCCCAGGCTGTAATGACTCTTTCAACAGGCATGGATTGAAGCTGGAACACCCCTCTCAGTGCCTCAGGAAAAAACCAGGATCTATTATGACTAAAACAATACATTTATTTAAAGGATAGCTCTTGGTTTCTGGACATCTGCAGCTCCTGTTTGAATTCAATGTGTGCTTGATATCAAAGCCTACATAGTTCAAAATCAATCAGCCAAGAGGGAAGAAGAGAAAGTGATGTCAATGTTCAGCTAGAGGCTGTGAATTCATGGTGGCTCTGGACAGGTTTTCCCATCCCTCCCCACCTCCTTTCACCACCAGTTTCATACAGATTATGGCTCTCCATGGTCGAGCTTGGCAGAGTCTGTTCGTGCAGAAGGGGAAATAAAAACACTCCCGTATCAAGAACACACTTGTTTAAAAAAAGATACCCAGCTGCTGAAAGCACATACTTCATAAAGTTTACAAATCCATTCAACAAACTGGGGCTTTAATCTTTGTATATTTTGACAAAGAACAGTCTGGGGCCATTACAGAAACGGGGAATTAATGCAGAGCTGAGCAGTTCTTGCCCGGGACGGAAGGATGCGGAATACGAGCCAGGCCATGTAAACAGTGTTCCTCCATGCTGAACAAAGTCCACGCTGGCAGGTGGAAACTCTCCAACCATGGAAACACTGAAAAAAAGACAGACTTGAAGGGAATTTCTCTGCTACTGCTGAGATTGCCATCCTGGGCTCAAAAATGTTTGTATCGAAGGGCCTGCAGTCCAAGGGAAGGAAGCTGAAGGCACTGACACAGCACTGCACGGCCACAAAAATCACCTGCAAGCCAGCACGGTTCCCAAACATGGCAAAAGCACAGCTGGCTGGGATATGATGTGCCCCAAACCTGTCAAGAAGCAGAAATGGTCACCGAACCTGGCCACAAAGAGAAGGTGTTTTGTAGGGTTGGGACTCGAGCTGTGGGACAGCCACAGCCCTCACCAGCAGAGAATTGCTCTGGCTGAGAATTGCTCTGCACAGCTGCCCAGCAAAGGCAAGGCTCAGGAGTGAGAAAATAAGGGTTTGGCCGTGGAAGTAAAGGCAGAGAAGCAGGAGAGCTCTTGGTCGACACCTCAGAGAGTGAAGTTGGTGCAGAGTGAACAATAAACAGTGAGGGCAAGGCGCCTGACAGAAATTAGCACCCACCTCAGGAAAATACAGCTGCTACCATGTGCACAGCATGATCTGCACTGCACTGCCCTTCATCTGAGGAGGGGAAGAACCCTGAACTCCCAGGGAGCTGGATCTCAACTCCCCCCCCACCCCAGGCTGTGGATATTTTTCTGCTTGATTTATAACGATTCAGACACCTGTGAGGGGAAGAATATCCCACTCACCCCTCAGCAAAGGGCACAGGCAGACATGTTAACTCTGAGAAATTAAATTCAGTCAGACTGACAGCTTAATCTTTGTATCTTAAATGTCAAGAACTGGTATGGTAGAGCCCCAAGGCAAGGACCACAGAGCACTGCCCTGACTGAGCCTCTGGGAGGAAGGTGGTGAAGTCAGCATCCTATTCAGGAAAATCACTGACCAAGTGATCCCTAAAAGCCTTGCAGGAGCATAAACCACGGTGAGGAAGTCTCACAAGCTGCTGCTGGCTTTAGGCTTGGACTGCTCATGTGTTTTCTGCAAGCTTACAGCTCCTGAGCCAGTCTCTCTCTTTCTTTTCTACTGTGCAGCTGCTCTTCAGCAGGACAAGCAGCAGCTTTCGACTGAAAAGCCACTGCAAAACTGCCCCCAGGCTGTTACTGGGAATGCTGAGAAGAGGGTGAGGGAGGAAAAGGACACAAGACATGCAGGAGGCACAAATATTTAAGTACCAAGGGTATTTTGATGAAGTTGTGTCGTGGTAAAGCTGGATCGGCACGCAAAAGGGGTGATTTCAAAGGAAGTGGAGCAGAGAAATCTCCATATTCCTGGTGTTGGCTGGACTTGGCAAGGAAAAAGGCCCAGATTGTGGTTAAGAGGCTTCCTGCACAGTACTGAACAGTCCTGCACCAATGCAAGCCCTCCTGCTTTAACTGAGCTGAGCTTTGCTTTGAGTTTGTCTTTGTTGAGCTGTTTCGTTCCACGAGCTCCAGCCACTATTTGGGCAGGACCAAAGGCACCTGACAGGAGGCAGGTGACCCACTCCCCACTGAGGACTGCAATAATCAGCACAGAACGACTGAGAACGAATCCTGCCACCAACCACAACCACATATTTGGTGTGGGGAATGAAGCTTTCTGCATGGACCAGAGCACTTTTCCTGAGGAAGACAAAAAGTAAACTACATATAAAACCACGCTCTGGGAAAGATGTTTTCTGATTTAGTTGACAAGTTGTGTTTTCCTAAGCTAACGTTACACGTTTCCAACTGATTTCCTACACAGCTACAAATGCTACACTAAATTAGCATTATTAAGGATAATAACACTGCAAGGGGTTTTGCTCACTGCAGGATCAGGGATTTATCTCTTTCCCAGGGCGAGCACAATACCGTTAGTTATTTCCTTTTCAACTTCTGTAATACTTTGTCCAGAGCAGCAAAATTGTAAAAAATTTCATTTTTACAGGCTGGTTCCCAGACAAAAGCAGAACTCAACTGGTTGCACAGTGAGTTGCACTGGAGAATTAGCCCCACGCAGGAATCCCTCAGTAGTTAAAATAAACCCAGCTGCTGGTTACTTGTAGGCAGAGGAAACGGCAACAGTTGTGTTACGATCTCTGATCTTCCATTTGCAGATCCAAATGGAATCTCCAAGATAACTTTTCAGCAAGGGAGGGTGAATGAAGGTCAAGCCCCAGGCAAATCCCTTCTCAGAGGGGTTTATCTCGTGCACCGTGCTGCAAATGCCTCCTTCTGGCACCGCAGGATTTTGCCATTGCTGGCGTTCACAGACCATTAGCAGGCACCCCCAATCCTAAGCCAAACACTGCTGCAGTAAAACAGGCTGCAGGATGTAAAAATGTATTGGTGTGCTAATGCAGAAATGCTTCACGTTGCACGAGACCCAGAAACTGCCCCGCTCAAGGTCAAAACAAAAGGTCTGTTTCCCATTTAAGAACAAGCCCTTTGCAAGAGATGGTGCTCACTTGCCAGCTTTCATAAAAAAGATTAACCCACAATATCAATATGAATATAATTTTTCATACTAAAATACAGATTTATTTTAAGGAAGTGGATAGTATTTGTATTACATTTTATAGGCCCCTATAGTTACATCTGGTCCTTATTTATTTAAATTTTATTCAGCTTGCATAATATTTTTGCTTACAGTTATATTCTCTAAGATCAGAAAAGCTAAAACCTGAAAATTCAATGGCACTATTCATTAACATTCCTTCGCTGTGCAGTCATAGACATTTGCAAGCTCTCCTTTGATTCTGAAATAATAAAACTAAGGTAATAAGATGTTTAGTGTAAAAATATATGACTTAAGTCAGAATGATAGAAAGAGCTATATTCCTGTGAATCACATGCCAAAGCAAACCAAAGTTTTTCAAAAAGTATACATGCTCATTTTAGAGGGAATAATAAAACACAGAATGACATATTAAAACCTTAACTCTCTCACTCTCATTATTTTATTACATTACCAAAAAAAAAAAAAAAAAGAGAGTTTGCAGTGCACAGAGCATAGCACAGGTTATAAAGAATGCATGAAGTCCTGGATGTGTGGGACACAGGAAGCCAAAAGCCAGGGGTTCCAACCAGCAGCAGCCAGGATCCTCCTGAAGCCCATCCTGACAGGTCCTGCTGCTCTTGTATATTGTTAGCTTAAATTTTACGGTTGATTTACATTCCTGGAAGACACCAGCTCCTTCAAGCAAGGCCCTGCTACGCAAGCAAGCCCCACCATCAGCTAAACCCTTGCCAAAGACCCATCAAAGACATGATTTGCAAAACTTACTGCCCTAATTCCCTTTTGTGACAACTCATGTACAAAGCAGCTTGGGTTTGTCATGCTCCTGCAAGCCAGCGTCCTCCCGGAACGATGATGAATCCACCAACTCCATTGTAGCATTATCCAAGCAGGAGTCAAAGCCATCCCTCACAATTTCAGGCTAACTGCATTTACCACTCTGTCATTAAATTGCCTTCTGGTTTATAAATGTGGGCGAGGGTTTAGGAGGGATTGCATTTTTTCCCCTCTCCCGACCGCAGACTCTCCCTCTGCGACACCCGAGCCGCGATTAAAAACTCAGGGCTCCCATTCCCTGAGTTTTTCATTCCATTGTTCCATTCGTTGTGTGGGGGATTTAACAGCAGCAGCATCTACAGCCCATATATTGCTGGAACCTCCCCGGAGGCCAATATCTCCCTTTTCATTTGTAGTTACAAGGTGAGCATATTTCACTAGAACACCCTCAGTCTGAGCTGCGCTGGATGTCTGTCTATGCAATCACTCAAACGTCGTCTGTCTATACCTGATAAAGATATTTTTGCCTGGATTTAAATATAACTGAAGTGGGGAGGGCGGGATGAAAGCTCAGCCAAGGGAGAACCTGCTCAGTAACACAGCAGTCCCAGAGCCCTCGTGCTTAGGCAGGTCCCCACTGCTGACAGACTGCAGCAGGGCACAAAGCAGAGCTCTAGGCTTGGCTTTGGAGCAGCACCAGCCTGGTTTTGGCAGCGTGGAGCCCTCACAGGGTAATTATCCCTCGCAGCTCCAGGGGCAAACACCGGGGCTTGAACAGCTGCAGTTTCAAGTCACAGTTTTCCTGATTATTCCCTTGCCCTTCCTTAACAGATGGGGTTTATTCAAGGGATGACTCACCTGGACTGACAGAGTGAATCTAAATATTCTTCTGTCAAACTGCATCCCACCCTCAGGAAGCTCCCCAGAAAACCTTCTGGGCTAACCCAGGTGATCAGGGAAGCTTTTTGCTCCCCAGCTCCTGAGTTAGCAGCTCTCACACCAACTCCTGTTAGCTGAGCACAGGCATATTCTGTTATTTTTTGTGTTCCAGTTCCCTGGCTTTGTGGATCACTTTATTTTACAGATGGAGTACCTTAAAGTTTGTTAATTGCCTCAAAAATGCTTTTTATTCACATCAGCTGAAAGCAAAAGTACAAAAAGAGAATTTACCACATTCAAAGTAGACAACCCAGTATAGAAAGTCCCCCATACGAGGTTTGATGTTGTTTACTACAACAACCACACAGGATAAAGTCTGTTTTTCTTCCTTTCTGTGTAAGGTTGAGATAATGACCGCCCCTTACCTACTCCACCTCCAGAGAGCCCTAAGTTACAGCCCCTGCAATCTTCTTTGATAGCAGAGGTGCCTCTTCAGCAACCAGCTGTGATTTCAAGCCCCAGCTGAGCCTCTGAGACCTCTTCCCTCCCAGGTTCTCTAACCCTGCCTGAAGGAACATCCCCAAACCAGCCCTGAAACTGCTGAATCCCCTCTGGCGTGTCCGAGTGTCTCAATCACCCAGGCAGCCAAGACAGAGTCAATACCCACCAGTAATCAACTCGACCATTACTGAATTATTCAGCTGGCAGAAAAGCAGTGCCCCCACCCTGCAAAGAAAATGTTTGTATCTTAGAGCAGTGCCTTTTCCCTGTGCTGCCAGGAATGAAATCTCTGAGAACTGACTATTCTGGATCCAAGTTGTTGGCTGGACAGGACATGGCAGCATCCACCCACTCTGGGGTGATAATGGGGTTGGGATTTCAGAGAATCATGGGATGGTTTGGGTTGGGAGGGACCTCAGAGCCCATCTCATTCCATCTCCTGCCACGGGACACCTTCCACTAGGCCAGGTTGATCTAAGCCCTGCTCAACACCCACAGCCTCTCTGGACAAACCCCACATGTCCTCTGGGTGAGAACAATTTAAAACAATTCCTTCATGCCCTGTCCTCTGAGGATTTCAGATGAAAATCTCATGGGTGTCCTGGGGAGCAGTGTTAGAGCCTCAAACCTCATTTTGGGGATGTTTCTGAAAACATTTCTTTTTTTCCCCGTTTTAAATTCCCACTCTGAGGTTACTTTTACAAGTTTGATTGGACTATAACCAAAAAAAAAAAAAAAATCACAAACTGAAAGCCCTGTGCTTCAGCCAGCTCCACTCTGCACTTTAATTGCTTTAAAGCAGAGGCCATGTGTTGTGTTCTCTCAGGGGTACGGGGGAAGGTGAAATGAAAGTGAATGAAGAAAAAAATTACTTAAAAAAAAAAAAATCAATGCTTAAGAGGGAAATGAAATAGAGCTGCTCCAGGGCTAGAGCAGTCTGAAGATCAACAACATGAAGACAACTCCCAAGGACAATCCTGCCTTGCCCATGCCTTTCCTGCAAGCACATCTTTCCAGCTGGTGGTCCCCGAGCACGGAGCCCCAGTCCTGGTTTATAATACATCCCTGGAAGGGGTTTGGAGTTTAATGGGATGGACATCTCCTCACCAAAAAACATTTCACAGGGGTTAAGACATCACTTTCCAACCTCCTGAACAAATTAACCTCCCTGCTCACAGGCTGTATTTTTCAAGTCTCTACTTGGTGATTCCTGATGAGATTCCCGAGGTTATGACTTAAAAGTTGCACTCTATATTTCATTTTGAAGCAGCCTGTCCCTGGCTGCCAGATTTATTATTCCAAAAGCTGGGCCTGTACATCTTGTGCTCAAGGAAGATATAAAATATTCTGAGAGAGCTTTCCCATCCCATGTGAGCTGCTGTTGAGTACCCTCAGCTCAGCATTTTCAGATCAAGAGCATTTTAGTACCACATGGGTGAGGCCCTCACAGGCTTGCCATGTCCATTTCAGACTTGACACGTTCTGAGCAGCATTCCTGGCTCCCCCCATGCTGAAAAATTACTTCTGAGATCCCAGGAGCTGGGGTTCACGTCCTTCAGGGGTTTGTAGGCACTTCTGCTGAAGCCTATTATAATTCATCCTAATTTCTCTGCACTGCAGCAAACAGTGGGTCTTGGACACAATTTCTGCCACACGAGACCTTCAGGACTGATGAACTCCTTTGATTTTGCCTTTTTGAAAATACAAAAGATGTCCATCTGTGTAACTGAGTTAAAACCAAATGACAGAGAGCACGACAGATACATCACTCAGCTCCATGGACCTGTTTTGTCATATCTTCTCTCTAAGCCATGAAACTCAGAAAGACAGAAACTTTCCTACAGCCCTGAGCAGTATTTGCTTTTTACTCCTCATTATGTCACGTGAACTTCGTTTCAACTCTTTACAAAAGGTTTTCTGACTCCAGGGCAAAAAAGAAAAAAAAGAAAAAGGGAAGGAAATAATTTGGAGAAGATCAGATGCACAAAGCAGACAGAAAAATGGGAGGTTCCCTGCCCGTTGCAACTGGAGGATCTTTAAGGTCCTTTTCAACCCAAACTGTTCCAGGATTCTGTGATCCCACCAGCTGTGGGCACAACCCTGAGCTCCTGCCCTGAGGAGAAGGGTTTTGGACTGTTTTGGAGAAGGAAGTTATGGAGAATCCCAGAGAGGGTCTCTGCACATGGCAGATGATCAGGTCAGGCTGTGGTTTCCCAAAAGCACCTTGTTTCCTATGAAACACCATTTCTTGCCTTTCAGTGAGCAGATTCAGCATTAGGAAAAGAAACAGGCACTCAATTTGGGTAAGTCCTGTAAGCTGAGGATCTGAAAAGTGGGGAGTTGGACCTCCCTCCCTTCATGGTTTCAGTTACTGCACTCCAGTGCACAGACTTTTAAAATTAACTCCTAGGAGGACACTCTAATGAATAAACTAATGAAAGCATAATACTTAACCAAAACCATTTACTCGATTTAAAGAATAAAACCCTTTGCATTTTTCTCATCTGCTCTGTAAAGCAGTTATTTGCAATTTTCATTTATTTATATTAAAATCTCATGAAAGACACACACCATACTGCATCTGACTGACTGCCATGTATTATTTCCAAATTCCAGTTAAATGAAAAAGCAGGGAGATGACTAACACTGAGCAACTTATTTGAATTTATTCAACACTGAGGAGCTTGACAAAAAAAGGGGACTGGGGACAAAACTGTGCATGGCTGGAGAGAGTGAAGACTAATTCAGCTCCATCCATCTCCATGGGAAACAAAACAATTCATCCCAGCTCTGCATAACTGGAGACTGGGATAAATGGGACCAAAACCTGAACTTTTTCCAGTTTCAGCTCTAATGCTGTAAAAGATCCAGCCCACACTTTGCAAAACAAAACTTTCTTTTTCCTTTTAACTTCCTTTCTTCTTTCCCCTCAGTTTTTTGCCTTTTTTTTTGGTCTGGAAGAAGACTGCTACATTGCAACTGTACCTGCTGACAGCTCACTGCACTTTGATGCTTCATGATGCACCTCTGTGATATTTTGGGGAGTAATTGCATGTACCAGAGCAGCTCCACTGCCTGAAGTGTCTCTGTGTCAGGGAATTCAGGAGAACCCAGCAAAGACACCTCTGCAACAGACTTGTTTACTGAAAGAACTGAATTTGACATTTAAAATACCCAATCTGGCTTCTCTTACACTGCAGCAAAGCATCTCTCAAATGGGAAGTGGAGAGGAGACAGCAAGAGCAGAGGCAGGGAGGGGTTTAGCATCACTAATTTGCTGAGCTCACGCTTGAACTGAGACATTTTAATTCACCTGAAGACAATTTTTTTTAAAAACCAGCATATCCAAGAGGCAGATTAAGCCAAGAGACACAGGAAACAGTAGAAGATTACCTTTGGTTTACCTGTGTTCTGCAAGGGCTTTTGCTGGCAGGCAGATAAATCACAGTTTGTTTAAACAGCTACTGAGCATTTCTGCTCTCAAGACAGAAGTGTTACCCTTGCTGAGACAGTTCTGCCTCTGCAACATTAATTTCTAATCCAGCCATTCTGGTAACTTACCTGCTTGCAACTCCTGATTCACAATGCTTAAATAAAAGAAAACACATTTGCAACCTCTGACCACAGCAGAAAAACTACTGAAACACAAACAACTTACACAGGAATTGCTGATCTAAGGCAAAAATATCAGTTTTTTAATGGAGATTATAGTTGTTGGTTTGTGCTCCTTGTCCTGAACAATTTATTAGAGCAATTACACATTAAGGGCATTGTTATTTTCCGTGTTTTCTTTGTCTTTGTCTGCAGTAAACTTTATTTCAACAGAAACTCACCAGTGGAGTGTCTTTGCCCCCGACGATGCTGAGCCCGAGGCCTGAGCGACCCTTGGAGATCTCTATGGTCATCTCCTGCCCTGGGACTATGGGACAAGTTGCTGGATCCACAGGCAGTGGAGGTGGGAAGACACCTGAGAACATCAAAAGGCAAAGAAGAAAGTCACACAATCCAACAGGAAAATGAGAACCACCAAAGGAATCGTGCGACAACAACTAATTCAGCTTTTTTTTGCTCTTCACCTTAATAAAATTGAGCTAGAGGACCACTCTGAGTCACTTCTGAAGTCTCTAAACCAGAGTGACTTGAGTTCTGGGAATAAATGCTCCCCGTAAACGCCTGTGAGGACATTTAATTCAGTTTTAACCTATACAGTTCAGATCATGATGGAAAGGGGTATTCCATTCAGGACAGATATCCAGCACCATGGAATGGACAGCATGTCCCAAATTGTCTTTCCTTCTATTCCAAATGAAAAGAAGAACATCTTTGCACGTAAAAGTCAAGAAAAACAAGTGAAGACACCTTCAAGCTCTCAACAACTGTGAAAGGAGAGAAAAATACAAACACTTTACAAAATAACTTCGAATAGGTCATTGGATGTTCAAAGAAAGAAAACTTCAGCACAAGTTATCTGGAAAACAAAATGAAAACATCCATCTTGGCTTAGGGTACTAAAAATACACTGTACTGTGGAAAAATCCCTGGTTCCTACCATGGCTGGTGACTTCTGCCTCCGGAGAAAGGTAAGGAGGCGCTGGCTCCAGGGCTATCTCCTGGGAGCTCACTGGGGCTTTCGTGGAGGATTTGGACTGTTTGATCTGGTTGAGGACCTACAAGCCAAGCAGAAGCAAGAGAGATCAGTCATCAGCCACAGGAAGGTGTGATATGGTGAGGTCATTAGCACCAGCTGTTGATTGCTGTGCCTCACTAAATCCTCAAAATCAACACAAGGAAAACGAGCAATTTCCACACATTTACAGAGGAGCCAGTAATTTTTTATGCTTCCATCAATAAAATTATTTTAATGTCTTCCCAGTTATTCTTTTCAACCAGATCAAGCCTTCAGAACCCTTCCTTACTGGTTAACTTAAACAAATATTTTCCTAAACACACGTACATTTTCTGGGAGCTGCTCCTCTGTCTCCTGCTGATCTGCCACCCCTGGTGTGTCAGTCTTACACTTCACATCCTGAAAAGCCAAAAAAGAAAGTGAGGTGTATTGGAAATGTCTCATTAGCTTCAACAAAATATCCTCCAAAACTCAGAATGATGATTCTAGGCAAACACAGAGATGTTTGGGAGGGACAGGACACAGGGAACGGCTTCCCAGTGCCAGAGGGCAGGGATGGATGGGATATTGGGCAGGAATTCCTGGCTGGGAGGGTGGCGAGGCCCTGGCACAGGGTGCCCAGAGCAGCTGTGGCTGCCCCTGGATCCCTGGCAGTGCCCCAGGCCAGGCTGGAGCAGCCTGGGACAGTGGAAGGTGTCCCTGCCCACAGCAGGGGTGGCACTGGATGGGCTTTAAGGTCCCTCCCAACCCCACCCAGTCTGGGATTCCATGATTTCTTCATGTCAGTCCATTTGTAGCACCAAACAAAGCTGAAGCCCAAAAATTAAAAAGAGGAAAAGCTGCTGTGAGCACAGGGAACAGCAGGAATTATTAAGATCCCACCCCTCAGCTCTGAAGGCGTGCAATGCACAGGAGGGATTTTTGGGGAGGAGATTATCACACACGTGCTCTGCATTGTTCCAGAGCAACAGGAAGCTCTGGAATGACTGGGACAGCAATTCCCAGGCCGTGTGTAGGGACCCCTCAGTGCCCACAGCAGGAAGGGGTTCAAAGTCATCTCCTCTCTCCTCCCTCTTCTTTTTTGGCTCTCCTGAATAAAGCAACTGCTTAAAATGCATCCTCCAGCCTCATTAAAAAGATCTCCAACAATGGTACTTCAATCACTGGCTCCCCTTGTAGCCTAATTTCTTTCTGTACCTCTGCAATACACAAAAATATATTTTTATCTCCTACTTCTACAGCTGCTTCCAGACAGGTACAGTGCCCTCCCTTGTTAGCTGTTCACTAAACTGAGGCCACTTTGATCCCAGAAATAGTTAATTATCTTATCCCATATTAAAAACCCCTGATAAACAGTCTGTTTTGCAGATAAGATGAGTACCAACTTCCAAAGATTATTTCAAGTCTTTTTCAAATATTCAAAAGATTCTCTGCATCTCAGAAAGAATTTCTAATTAAAATGACACTTTATACATTAAAAAAAAGTCAACAGAATTGTAGGTAACTCAGCTTGAAAATACTGGCCTTGTTTGCTGGAGCTTTATTATGTTAAAAGATGCCAACCCCCACAGGATCTTTTTTTTTTCCCTTGAATTTTTCTCCAAGCTTGCTGTAACTCTACAACTGCAGCTATTATCCAAAAGGATAACAGGAAAAAAGATAAAGTGGTGATCTCACTGTATTATCAGAGGTGTCAGGGGAGAAATGGGAAGACTGCTTTGTCATTTTCTGAGAGATTGTTTTAATGAGCTATGAAAAATTACTTCATACTTCCCTTTTTCATTGTGATATGTGACTAAAACCTGAAGCCTCATCTTCCACCACAAGTAAGCACCAGGCACCACCTTTACATCTCTCTGATCTTTTAACTGAGGCTGTGCTAGAGGTACCTGAACAAAACAAGCACCAAATACACCCAGCATTTCTCAAAAGCCTGCAGCCCAACTGGTTTAATCAAATTCAACCCCCTCGACTCCATCCAAAAGCCCTTTTACACAGCCCCTCCCCTTTGCCAGTGTTTCAAGGATGTGTTTTCTGTTTGTGGTGAAGACAGATTATTGTTCCAAGTTCAAACCTTTAAATGAATCCATTCTCACACACCGTTTTCACTTCATCAGACTAAAACTTCCAGGAGCATCTCAAAGCCCCCCCCATCAATTCTTTCCCAAGGACACCTTATGGAAACCCTGATTTCTCCAGCCCTCAGAAACCCAGGCCCTTCTCTGAGGCCACCTCAAACCTCAGCTAATAAACACACAGACTTTGCCTGACACTTCCCCTGGCTCCAGTTCAGAAACAAAAGTTGTTTTCCTTCCCCCTCCTTATCATCCAAGCCTACAATGATGTCCATTATACAAATTTATAGCTTTGAAAGTGATGAAGTGACAACAAAGAGTATGTTGTGAGAGACTGACAAATTTATCAGCAACGGACGAATAGAGAACGATGTGAATTTTTTAATTTTCCTTTTATTACAGCTGTCACTTGGTGAGACATCCTGCCCGTGCTTTGAGCTGTACATACTTGTGGAAGATCTCTGCTGATAAGCACATACTTTCTATTTACTCAGTGAACTTGATCTTACTTGTTGACTTTTACATTCCTGGTTTCTCCTGACATGTGACTGAGAAATTCAGTAACAACGGTGAAGTAGCACTGAGGCTCTGGTAGCCACCATCATGCTATGAAAAACAAGGCACTGTTTTCTTTTGCTTCCACGGTCACTAGAAGACTGCGAGAGAAATCTCCCTTCCCCAAAACACCAATTTCTCTTGTGCTGCACTGCAGAGTCAAAGTCTTAACTCCAGCTGTGCCCACAAACCCCACTCCCTTCTGGCCAGAACCATCAGCACTCCCAAAACTGAGACCCACTCAGAAGTATTTCCCACGCAGTTTTAAAATCCCGATGGGAAGAAAACTCTGAAATTACAAAACTGGCTTTTGCCACTATTTTTCATCCATTTATGCCCCTAAACCAAGGGCTGGCCCAACTGAAGGCGTGATGGAATGAGCAGTTGGGTCTACAGGCATTCCAGTACTTTCCCAAGTGCAGGCCTCTTACCTCTCTGCCATTGATCTGTTTTGGACAACTCTTTTTCTTTCACCTTTCAACTCCTACCCTTTGGCTCCAGAGTTCCTTTCTTTCTGGCTCCAAGCCTGGAAAGAAGCTGCCAATATATTCTGGGTTTCCTGTGGTTCCAGAGGCATCTTCCCTCCACACCCACCTTGGATTGCTGCAGTTTCTTTTTCCCATTAAACTCACCCCTCCTGTAACACCACCCAAAGAGCTGCACAGCACCATAGCCTACACCAAGAGCTCACTTTTGTGTAACATATTTTATGTATTTTCATCCGCTTCAGTCTTCGAGCAATTTCTCGTATTACCTTGCAATCCCTCTAAACTTTCTTGCCAAGTTGAGCAAGAACTCCAATAAAACCAGGTGAACGACACCTGCAAATGCATACAGCGAAACTCTGATTCATTTATATTCCAGCCCATCAGAGGAATCTGCACAAGGCTACCAAATAGCAATAACTCAACCTTTTTGTAATCCATTAGGGACATAAATCAATCCATGGGTGATTAATTCTGATGCTTGAATAGCACATAACACTTCCTAACTCTTGGAATTTGCAGACTCATTAATTAAACACTTACTAGCTACAGAGCATTATGTATGTTCAATTTAGATTTGCAAACCCCAAGACACTCCTTGCAAGAGACATGATGGAGCAGGAAGAAGACATCTAGGAGGAAAAATATCCAGAAAAGTCAGGTTTCCTTAGCTGAGGACACACACGCAGGCTGTGCATACACAGCAAGTCCTGCACTCCTTGAAACTGGAGCAGGCAGCAAAAAGACTCAGCAAATTCTGAGGTACCTCCAGGTTAGTCCTGTTTAGTGTTTCCCATTTCAAACTTTTAACACAGTGTCCAAAGAAAAAGAGATCAGAGCTGCACCCTGAAGGACTTTCAGATTCCTGATAATGAGTGATCCTGACCTATTAAACAACAAAAAGCTCCACCTGTACCAATGGGAAGTTCAGTATTTATTACAGTGCACACTGACAGAACCACATTAAACCACAAGTTACGGCCTTAATGCAGAAATCACTGAGAGCAACTCTATAGCTGTGTTATTCAGGAGGCAAGACTAGATTATGATAATAGACATCTTGGCCTTAGAATTTATGAAGCCATGAATATAAATAAGAATATGATTTACAGACCAGGCTTTTTTTAAAGTTTGTCACACATCGATGGCAGGAGTAGAAATGCAATCCCCTCACTCACTAGGGACACAGGAGAGGGCCAAAATGCTACGTGAAAACTCTTATCTTGGTATTTTAACAAGTTATACTGAGTGCTTAGTTCATGAAAACAGGCTGTGAATGTAAAGCTGAGTTTGATTCTGCTTTTACATGTACTGGATATTACTTGACAAAAGTGCTGCAACACTCCAACAAAAAGGCAGAGAAAACCAATGGAGCCAGTGAGCCTCCATATTCTAAACTCCAATCATCATTAAATAGTGCTCTAAGTCACTTACAGCTTTGCTGGATTCCTCATCAGTCAAGCTTTTCATGACAACTTCCAAACTCGGGTCTTCCTCGCTGCTTGCAGGTTCGGTGCCACCGTGGTCCTGGCAGAAAGGATTGACAACAGCTTTTAAACAGAGCTCTGGCCCCCCGTAACAGCTAAACAGAAAAATTAGACACTTTTACCCCTTTTTGTTGTTTTTTTTTTTTAATACAAGGGGCAGCATGACACGGTAGAAAGATCCACAATTAAAGCCTCCCAATGTCAGGGGGTGAATGAGGGATGTGTGTCAGGAAAGGCTGACCTTGGTCCCCACTTGGCCAACAAAAAGCACCACAAGGTACTCCCAAAACTGCACTCTGGGGCAGCTCTGGGGCAGCTTTCAAGGCCAGACTAATCCCTATCAGCTGTGGAAGCTGTGGACTTGGTATGAAGAGGCTTTCTCCAGCCCTCTGGCTCATGCTCAGCACGTTGAAGGAGTCCCAGTTTCCCTCACACAGTCTGAACAGCTTGGGAAAATCATGGAATGGTTTGGGTGGGAAGGGACCTTAAAGGTCATCCACTGCCACCCTCTGCCGTGGCAGGGACACCTCCCACTGTCCCAGGGTGATCCAGCCTGGCCTTGGACATTACCAGGGATGGAGCAGCCACAGCTTCTCTGGGCACCCTGTGCCAGGGCCTCGCCACCCTCCCAGGGAACAATTCCTTCCCAATATCCCACCCAAATCTCCCCTTTTCCAGCTTAAAGCCATTCCCTGTGTCCTGTCCCTCCAGCCCTTGTCCCCAGTCCCTCTCCAGCTCTCCTGGAGCCCCTTTAGGCCCTGGAAGGGGCTCTGAGCTCTCCCTGGAGCCTTCTCCTGTCCAGGTGAGCACCCCCAGCTCTCCCAGCCTGGCTCCAGAGGGGCTCCAGCCCTGGAGCAGCTCCGGGGCCTCCTCTGGACTCTTTGGGCCTTGAAACAAAAGTATTTCTGAATTTTCATTAGACATTTTACATTTAAGTGAATAACTCAAATGTCTCGACCACCACTTGAGTGGACAAAGCACCTCTTTGTACTGTTGCAAAAAAATACCTCGTTCTGCGGCTTCCTGGTGATTGAAACTTCTAAAAACATATTTTACAGCAATTAATATTTAGTATACTCTGTTTCTGGTGGCTTGCCCACAGTATCACACCACAACACAGTCTTACCCTGTCCTGCAAGACCCTGACTTAAGGTGTATTTACTGTTTATCACTTTTCATACAGGGAAGATAAAGAGATAAGCTGCAGATAAAGAGATAAGATAAAGATCAAGGGATAAGCTGAAGAAAACTAACACAATAATCCATGGTAGCTGTGGCACCCTGATATTCCATCACACCAGCCAGGCTGTTTAATGTGATCTGACAAGTCACACGTAGGGTGCATGTAACACACAGTGTTAAATATTTATGTGGTATTTCAAAGACATTTGAAGATCTAATTTCAAGACATAAGGCTATTTTTTCTTTATTTAAAGGCAGGAAGAGCTGCCAAAGAAAGCAATGTAAACTTCTGTACAACATCACTATATTTGGTTATGTTGATTTTATATAATAAAAAGATGCCAGCTAGAAGTAAAAACCTGCATTTACTTATAAAACAAACATAATGTAAATAGTAAGAACTTGCCATTAATGCATGAAACTCAACCCACAAGCATCTACCTCTAAAGGCAAACAAAGACACACTTTGGTGGAGTCTAATCACAGCCATTTGACCACAGCACAGAATGTGCCTAAACAAAGCTTTGTGCCTCATCCTGAAGGCACAAATATTAAACAAAGCTGGGAACAAATGCAGGTATTAAAGAGTCAACAAAACTAAAACGAACTCTGTGAATTGTAATTTGTAAAGCACCAGCTGCACCTGGGACACACTGGTGTGCAGGGGAGAAGGAAAAGCCAAAGCAGCGTCCAAAAATGACTCAGATCCAAGTAAAATACGAGCAGAACTTGCTCTGTACAGCACCAGGCCTGCAAGGAGCAGCCACCAGTGGTGACACAATCTGGAAACCAACAGCAGGAGTGCAAACAGGAGATGCACCCAGCGTTACCTCCCGTGGCCCCGTGCTGAGGGATCCCAGCCACGCTCATGGAAATACCAGGAGTTCAGTGCACACGGATTTACTGAGGCAAGACCAAACCCCAATCGAATTACAAAACGTCTTTTTCTTTATTAGCTCAGACAGAAATAGAATTAAAAAAGCAACAGCAAGGCTAACCGTGT
The DNA here is from genome assembly GCA_013397755.1 of Cnemophilus loriae. Lineage (NCBI taxonomy): Eukaryota > Metazoa > Chordata > Aves > Passeriformes > Corvidae > Cnemophilus > Cnemophilus loriae. Next base: position 705,859 of record VZTF01008876.1, read on the forward strand.
AGTTTATCTAGAAAATTTAGTTACACCATATTGAGATGTCAAAATGATAACAAGTGTGGTGACTGCAGGGATTCCTGGTGCACAGGGGAGCAATCAGTCTGCACTGGGGCTGAGGTAGCAGCAAGAACCACGAAAACACTGGCAGCATTACCTCACTGAGATTGTTTGTGCACTGGAGGATTATTCCAGGCAGAAGTGCCTCACCAGGACCACTCCGCCCAGCTGGAAAAGGAGCAGGACAGGAGGTGGCAAGGTTTTAATGTGGAGCCTTCTCTTCCTCCTGTACAGCAATACCCTGTTTCATACCTGCTGTTAATGCCACGCAGGGCTGTCAGTAACAACCAGATCAATAAAAAAGAGACAGGGCAAAATAAACCTGTTAGGCCAAGTCTCTACTCAATGCATTTTATGATCCCGGGTTTAATTAGACAAGGTGCTCGAACTTAACAGGAGCAGCTAATTACGATTAATCTATCCAATTTAGCAGTCCCTAATTAAAAACACCAGCCCACAAACCTTACCTCAATGGAAGAGTGGGAGCCTGAAGGCAGTGGGAAGGGAGTGACAGCCATCTGGTTGACTGCATCTTCACTTCTGCACAACAAAACAACAACCTGTTACACACCAGACCAGGGCGGACAAACTTCTCCTTTGAGCTGGTTCTGCCCATTAAGAAAATACCCTCACTAGCAGGAGAACTGCTTCTTACCAGAGCTAGAGCTCAGAGAATCACTTCGTTTTTGCTCTGCTTCCTTGCTCCCCAGTAGATCACATCCCTCCGTGGGACCAGAGCAGGTTCATCTGGGACACACTGACATCGTGTCCTTTGGAAATCCAATTTTGTGTGGATTATCAGAGGATGCAGTTGGAGTTTATAGTCCCTCCACATCCATAGATGTGCTAACACTTAGTTAGCCTCCTTTAATAGTCTCCACATGTGTAAACTGCTTGTTTATAGTTTCACATTCACATTACTGAAATACCTGTTTTAATATAACAGATTGCTTTTTCTTTTTTTGCTCATTTTTGCTGCGGTCTTTTCTAAAAGATTCAATGTAAAAACTTGGAAGAGTTTTTATAAAATGCAGGGAGGAGATGAACATTGATCCTCCCTACATATAAAGTGAATTATTTTTCCAAAATGCTTACGATGTATGGCATCTTCTTCTCTCCCTTTAAAACACCTCTGAAGTTGACATCTCATTACTTTGTGACTTTTTTTTTTATTTAACAGCATTCTGCCTTGCTAATGTTTTTCCTTGACTGCCATTTAAAGTGACTTGTTTTCTGGAATTAGCTCTGCATTTTTTTGGCCTCTGTTAAACGAAATCAGGTAACAGATGACTTCAGTGGTATAATTTAAGGCAAATTATCACAGAATCACAGAACGGTTTGGGGTGGAAGGGACCTTAAAGCCCATCCAGTGCCACCCCTGCCATGGGCAGGGACACCTTCCACTGTCCCAGGGTGCTCCAAGCCCCGTCCAGCCTGGCCTTGGGCACTGCCAGGGATCCAGGGGCAGCCACAGCTTCTCTGGGCACCCTGTGCCAGGGCCTCCCCACCCTCCCAGCCAGGAATTCCTTCCCAATATTCAATCCAAATCTACCCTCAGCCAGTTTACAGCCATTCCCCCCTGTCTATCACTTCATGCCTTCTCACAAAGTCCCTCTCCAGCCTTTTTGCACGAGGAATCAGTGATGCTGCTGCTTCTCAGGTACAGATCTTAGGTGAAAGCAAGTGACTTCTCAGGGCTCTTCCAGGTTTGATTTCTGGTCCTCTTTACTACATTCCATTCCCTGTTACTGTGACACGAGCAGAACTTTTCCCCTCTTTAATTTCTGGAATAAACTATTAGACTGGTATGTGTCTAAACACATTTTACGGAAGTGCCTGAAAGAAAAAAAAGTCCCATTTTCCCCCCGAAGGGTTAAAACACGTGGAGCTAGCATGCTCTGATCACTGAGAAATAACACTGTGAATCAACAGCTCCCAGCACAGCAGCAAACAGGAGCCACAGGCATCTGAAGTGATAAATCCTGCAGGCAAAAGGCTGCTGAATTCATTTACTTATCTTCAACCGCACAGCCACACAATTCAAAGGAGCTGGCTGGGTGCTGCTCAGAGCTGTCCTGGCTCCCAGCCTCTCCTCCTGGCCCTGCTCAGAGCCTTGCAAGGGTGAGAACCCAGGCTGGGAGCGGGCTCGTGGTGCAGAGAGGCAGGGCCAGGACAGGCACGGAACCAAGCCCATGAATTTCATCAGCATTTCACAATTTCCAAGTGCATTTTACCCCCCAGGGCACATTGGGCAAGGACATTTTCCCTGCTCTTATCTTCGTGAGACATCGATCTCATTATGGCTGGTGCTTTTCTTACACGAATAAATCAGCACAGGAGAGGCCCAGTGATCTTCCCTTGGCTGCAGAGGTTTTCCTGACAATAGTTTATGTGAAGCACAATCAGCATGAAAACCAACCCCACTCTGCAGCTCACAATGCAGGCTGCATGCTGTGCAATTAGGAGCAAACACGGAAATAAAAAGGAATATATATATAAGCTTTTGTAAGGAGTACTCTAAAAATTGCCAGACAGAAGCTTCATGACAAACTGGGCTGTAATTAATTATCCAAACTAGTTTTCACTTTATATGCACACACCTTTGGTTTTTTGGTTTTTTTTTTCCCATCAGTGGGAAAAAATATCTTTACGCAGCTTTAAGTGGATGGGCATTTTTATTCCACGCAATAAAAAAACCACTTACTGTCATTCCCTGGGGGAAAAAAAATGCAAAAATATAAAAAAAACCCCAAGGTTATGCAGTGTCACAACTTGTAATCTCCCCCTGCTAGGACTCGTACATTTTTAAATACTTTAATGCTGCTTCAAAGGAGAATGCTTCAAAGCAGAATCAAAGTGAGAATATATTTTAAAGTGACAGATCTAATAATAAATTGCTGTTTCTGCTCTCCACTTCCACAAGTGTCCTCAACTAAAATGTGAATTTATTTACGACTAAAAGGAGCAATCATTTTCTTTTGATGCAGGGGCAGACAGGTTAGAAGTCTGAACATTATATTCAAATTACAGTGACTGCAGACGAGCATTCAACATATTTGCCAATAGCTGCTCCAGAACCACCTCCAAAAAAGCTGTTCCCAGTTACTGGTGCTCAATATTGCTTGGGGGTAAGGTGTCTAAACCTTCACACTCAAGATAAAGGCTTCATTCCTTACTACATTTTACCTTTTTCTAGTCTAAATAGGACCCTTGGACATTCCCCATCCTGCCTCGTAGACCAAAAAATAAAACTCCTGATGTTCTGCTCCATCTGCACCTTTGCAGCTTCAGCGAAGACAAATACATTTATTACTGACTGAAGTGCCACAAAAACTCGGTACAAAAGAAGCCTAAAGAGAGCCACATGCAAATATAAATCCAAAGGGAATTTTCATTCCACGCTGCAGGAGGGAAGCCTGAAGGGAAGCTGAAGTTGGGTGCTGGAAGGCAAACCCAAGAGAAATCCCAAACCAGACCCACTCAGAGGGGCAACCCCAGCACCTAAAATGATTTAATTTAGCACAGGACACCCCAGAGAAATCCCAAACCAGACCCACTCAGAGGGGCAACCCCAGCACCTAAAATGATTTAATTTAGCACAGGACACACTGAATTGCTCTCTGGGGGCTCCTGACAACTGTTGACTCATCACAGGCGTCCAGATGTCCTCTGGATGTCTAAACTAAGGGAGAAGAACCTCCTGCCAAAATTCCTGCAGCCACACAGCTCGTCAACGCTGAGAGAGCACTTGACAACAGCTTTACAAGGGGCTGTGGATGCTTTTTGTGGGAATGCAAAGTGCATCAAGAATCAGAAGAAAAACCCAATAGCTTGTGTGAAGTGACACAACATCTCAGATGGAACAGAGCTGTGGAACAAGGGAATAAATGTTGTGATACCAGGACATAAAGTCCTGCAGATTAGCAAAAACTTCTGCTGGCCACATCCTGCTTGTTAAATTAAAATTAAAAAAAAAAAAATCAGCGTAGGATCTCGTATTTTCTCATCTTTGTCTTCCCTCTGGAAGCTCCTTTGGAAAAGAGGAGCTGCAGGAAAGCTGCACACTGAGCAGACACACTGGGTTTCTCCTCCAGCTGGGGCAAGGCAGGACCTTTGTGCTGCGCATCTTCCCGAAAAGCCTCTCCTACAGCGGCAAGAACAGTCTTGTTCTGCTCTTCCTCTCCATCCCCTCCCAATTACACGGGAGCCACAGGCACACAGGTATTTTAAATGAACAACTGATGTTCATATAAACTGCAGCTTAGGTCAGCAAAGGTTTTGCAGGAGCCCAAACCACTGAACTTCCTGAACCGTGCGCCTGTTCCCACACGTGTATGACAGAGAGGAGGAAACAGCTCTGGAGAAAACAGGAAAAGTTCAAACTTGCACACACACAGGGCCTGGCAAGGGCTTATTTTTAAAGCTTTCCCACATGAAAGAACCTCAGCAATCAAAGCAAGTAAAAACAGGAGTTTACACTCTTAAAAATATGGCCAATTATGTAGGTTTGAGCAAGCGTAAAAATAATTTCTGAAGCATGGAAGTATTTGAGAGTGGAACTAAACATAAAATGTCACTTCTAGAGGCTCTGAAAGCAGAGGCAAAGTCACAGCAACGGGGAGTGCTGAACAACCCAGACACTCCCCAGTCCTTGGAGCAGAAGGATCTCTCTCCTTTGCACATCACCATAAATAACAGGAGATTACACCTGGAAATGGAAGGAGGGGTTGGGTGACAAGATTTGTGGGCTTCGCTGAGGAGCTGCAATCCCACCAGCAGGATGCAACAATACCAGAGCAGTGACTGCAGCGTGGGAGGGCTCTGGACAGATAACAGATGGTATTTAAATCAGGAAAATCCCTTACTATTAAAGCATTTCTCATGGTTCATCACAGCACAAGGCCAATTTTCTTTTAAGGGATAAAGGTAGACCGAAGAGTGACTCACAGGACAGAACACAATGGGAGGATGGTTTGAAATCAGTGGAATTCACTTTGATTCAAGCATTCAGCTACATTTGATCTGCTTATTAAACCAACACTGAAGCACCAAACCAGATTAAAGGCAGTTAATTGAGCAGGGGAAAAAACACGGAATTTGCTGAATCATAAAATTCTCACTGTAAAAGAGCATTCTGATATAAACTGGATTTCCTACTCCAGATGTAAAATCTTATTACAACGTTTCATTATGCATGTTACAGGGATGGACTTACAAAACATGAACAAAACCCACAACAGATAGAAACACATCCTATTTTGGGAACTGGGGCACGGACACTCCTAAAAGAAGCAAGTCCCCTTCTCATATTATTACCTGGCTAATTCCTCTTGGAGAATCAGAGCAAGAGTTTCAAGAGGCAACTAAGACATTACGCCCCTTATTGCCCCTGGAAAAACAGAAGTGACACTATAACTGCAAATCTTTTAGATGCTCTTAGAAGCTCAAGTAATTAATGAGACCACTGGGAAACAGGGCTGTGTTAAGACCTATATTTTGGAATCTGGCCAAAATCAACTGTTTTAAATAATCATCGTCAAGTTAATTGAGGAAAAGATGCTCATAAAGCAGAGTGAGAAGCCTTCAAACATGAGGGGGTGTCTGTGATTCTCACAACAGCTCCTGTGCTGTGTCTCATCAGCAAAAATTCCAGGAAAGGGTGGGAATGCAATTGTAACACTACCTGGGTGTAAAAAAGCGTGAACAGATTTTTACAGCACAAATGGTAACTCAGGATTTTAGCAAAAAGTCAAAAAAGCTTTTTGGACACAGTTTATCCTTTATCTTTTTCTAGAAAAAGAAATAAATTTGGGGTTGGAGCTTTAAGGTCCCTTCCAACCCAAACCATTCTACGATTCTCTGAAGTTATTTAATGATAGTTATTACAGCTCTCACAGAAAGGCTTTTCTGTGCCCAGGAATTTCTGGGCTTCTTTCACAACTGATTAAGGAGTTTATGGAAACATCCCCCTGCCCTGCACATGAACCAAAACACCAGGAACAGGAAAACCTTGATGCTGTTTCCTGCTTCCAAGTGGAAAGCAGCACGCTTATCACTCAGCATCCTCCATCCCAGGGAAGAAAGGCCTCAGGGTATCAGAGAGGGCACTTGGAATAGCCCAACAATTCCACCAGTTTGGCTTTTATGCCCTGGATCAGCTCAGTCAGGACCTCTCTAGGCTGTGGATTGATCTGTTTCTGGAAAATTATAATCTACTCAGGTTTTTCACTGGTGAAATGAGAATATTCGTATTTTTATGAACACGAAGACCAAATTAATTTCTGTCACAGCTCCTGCAGTCCATGTCATTTTGCTAGGGTGAGCTGTGGTGTAACAACCAAAGCATATCCAGAGGCACAAAAGGGCCACAGCTCATGTTTTCACTCAGCAGCATCCACTGGGTTTGTGGTCTGAGGTAGAGGAATGGGAAGGACCAAGGCACGCTGGGCTCACGGAACAGAGTTTGCATGAGGAGAGAAAATAATTCTTGTTTCTCCTTAAAATCCACATTTAAGAGAGACAGTCTAACCTGTCTTTGCTAAAACCGGACCACACATCGACAAACAAGGGACATTAGTTTTCTCCCCACGTTTGGGGCAGTGCTCCAGTTACTGAGGACATCCTCTCAGCGGGAGAAATTCCCTTTAATTGCTGTTCCAGTGGCTGCCTGGGCTGAGCAAGCAGACCCATCAGTCCTCAGGGTAAGGCCAGGAGCAGCAACAAGATGTTGTGCTCTTGGGAAGATGGAAGTTTACAACCTCAGCAGCAGCGTTTAAAAGTAGAAATTGGGGTTTTTTTTAAACTCTGAGGTGGAAATGAGAATCACCCCATGGTATTTCCAGTATCTATTTCTAGTATCTCTTGAATATTTGAGATACATTTTCACCTTGAAACTCACAATCCGAAAAGGAGGATTTTAGCTAAGAACCCGCACGGCCTTTGTGTCTCAAACACGATCCAAAATACACGCCAAGGACCTCCAGTCCACGGGAAGTGGATCTGACAGGGCCCATTCCCTGGAGCTGTGCTTGGAGCACCAGGGCAGGCTGCAAGGAGCCCCCCGCTCCTGGCTCGGGCTTTCACAAGTTGTGGTTTTGCCTCTGGAACTTCCAACCAGACACATTTTCCACAGGCAATTAAATAACGGTGAGTGAGCTGCGGGACGTGACGTTTAATTTTCAACGGCTGGGGAAAGTAACACGGGAGCTGCAGGCAAGAGCATTAATCTCCTCTAGATCCTCTGAGCTGCCAAGGATAGCAACTCATTCCTCACGGTGCTAATGCTGCTCTTCCATCATTTCTGGGCACGCTGCACCAGGCAGAGCCGTGGCAGTAAATGTACACATTTATATGCATTCACCCACAGATTATTACATTGTTCACGGGGAGGCTGTGGATGAGCCAGGAATATAAAACAATATCAAGAATGATGTATGTGCTGGTGGGAAGACCACCTTATAAAATGGCATAATGGGGGTAAGTGCCCGACAAAAGTCACAGCTGGAATTTATTCAGAAATACACATCTATGAAATTCCAGCCTATTAAAGCAGGCGTGAGTCCTGGGAAACAGGCAGCTTCTTCCCAGACCTCCTGCCCAGGGTCAGAAGAGCACCACTTCCTGAACTACTGAGGGAATGCATGCAGGTGTCTTTAATTCATGTACAAAGAGGAAAAATTTTCATGCTTGGAGCAAAAGAAAAATGCCCACATGTCATTTTTATGCAGATGAAAGGATGTTTTAGCATATTGCCTCCCACACAATCCATCCCAGTGCTCCTTGGCAGAGTCAGGCTTCCCCTCTGTACAAACAAGCCCTTGCTCACTTTCCAAACCCTCTTTTGATGCCCACACAAAGGTATCCTTCAGAATTCCACCCAGCCCATGCTCCGTGCGCTCCATCCCTGCTCCTCTCCCGGCAATCCCAAGCTCTGCACTTGGGATTCCACTCACATTTCCACTCCCTCCTGGCTGGATGGACAAGCTGCCCTCTCCAACCCTGTGCTCCAATCCCAAAGCACTTTAGGAAGTCGTGCGAGAAGCAGCTCCCAAGCCCAAGAGGAGTAACTCAGGTTTTCAGCAGACACCCCTAGAACAAGCATTCATTTCCATTAGATTTATTATTTCTTACATTATTATGGAGAACTCTTCAACTGTTCCAAGAAGAATAGCCAGGGAAAAGGCTTATTCAGCTTCAAAGAGAACTGAGAAAGTTCAGCATGTGCAAAACAGGCTAAATATGTAAATATGTCATGGAATAGGCTAAAGTGCAACAAATGTTTTGATGAGAACTGTTCTTACCTTATGAAAACCAGCTTGACCTTTGATGGGGCAGTCTTAATGATTGCAGAAGCATTCTGGTGGCTTCTTCCATACAATATCTGATTGTTTATCTGTTAAAAGAAAATGAATTTCTTGTAAGTGGAGGAGTACACCTTGTTTTAATTTATACCACCAAGACTTCCAAGTTTACTGTGGGATGAGGAGATAAGACTCAAAGAAAATGTGGTCTCCAAATCTTGATCTATATAAAACAGGAACCAATGCAGAACTAATTTACTGTTATTAGTAAACCACAAATGAAAGTAACCTTTTTATTTTTTTTTCCCCTCACAGATCCCTTGAATGGGTTTTAAGGATTATTCCCAGATTTTTGGAAAGAGGAGAATCACATAGATGTGACAACAGCACAGATGTTTAGACAGACACTCCTGCACTTTGCCTGCAGGCTCTGGCCACTTAGGAAAACTGGCTGCTAAGATCGTGCTGACTCCTTCAGTTCTGCTGAAGGAAACAGGACTGGGAGCCAGGGAGATGAAGGACAAGTCAGGGACACGATGCCACGCCACTTTTGCTGCGATGGATCTCCACCTGAGCACAGCAGCAGACACCAAGCACTACTTCGGACACTTTCGCTGCGTGCAAGGAAACGCTGCAGCTTTCAGAAGGAAACAGCCTGGCCAGGACATGACCCAGGTGGGCAACAAGGCCATGGCACCTGGATTGTGTCAGCACTGGTGTGGCCACAGCCCCAGGGCAGTGACCAACCCCTGTGCCGGGCACAGTCCTGGGGTCAGTTTTGGGGTCCCCAGTCAAAGAAGGACATCGAGGGGCTGGAGTGTGCCCAGGGAAGGGAACGGAGCTGGGGAAGGGGCTGGAGCACCAGGAGAGGCTGGGGGAGATGGGAAAGGGGCTCAGCCTGGAGAAAAGGAGGCTCAGGGGGGACCTTGTGGCTCTGCACAACTCCCTGACAGGAGGGGGCAGCCGGGGGGGTCGGGCTCTGCTCCCAGGGAACAGGGACAGGAGGAGAGGGAACGGCCCCAGGCTGGGCCAGGGAGGGTCAGGTTGGATATTGGGAAAATTTCTTCCTGGAAAGGGTTGTCCAGCCCTGGCACAGCTGCCCAGGGCAGTGGCAGAGTCCCCATCCCTGGGGGGATTTAAAAGCCATGTGGATGTGGCACCTGGGGACACGGGGCAGCGGTGGCCTTGGCAGTTCTGAGGGAACAGTTGGACTCTGTGTCCTTGAGGACTTTTCCAACCTAAACAATCCTATGCTTCAATACTGCAGTTTTTTCCTCCCACTCTAAATTTACAACATAATATTTACATTCACATTTGATATACCAACGCTGCTTAAAACAATAACGACAACGGAGCCCAGGAACAATTTAGTCGTGATTATAGAAGGAATTTTTGTTACTGCAGATGTTTGTGTTGGATTCTGGGTTTGTGATCTTAGAAGGATTTTTTTTTTTCATTCAAACAAGAAGTAACAGGCCAAGTCTTCCAGCCTGGTGTGATATGGGCTGGTCAGACACATTGGGAGTATTCACAGATTTTATTTTCAGTGGGTCAAAACATGATGCAAGTTCATCAGTTAAATAAGGACAATGCAAGGACAAGAATAAAGCCCCTAACACTTGATTACTGATTGGGATTGAAGTGCAAAGGATTTAGCTGCCAAGCCTTTCACCGTACAAAGAGGGACCCAAGAAAGGTCTACAAGGAAATATCATCACATCATCATTCCTAAAGGAGTTAATTTGGTTCTGTCTGCAACTGCCGTGGTGGCAAAGGCAGGGTGAGGAGCAACATCCTGGGATGTTTTCCATTAATTAAATTAAAATAATTAAAAAAAAAATTTAAAAAATCCAAAAACAAAATTAATGGGATGTGCTCCATTAATCAAAGATCAATTAAAAAACCCAGTGGCAAAAATGAACGAATGCTCAGCTGCACGCTGGCTTCAAGCTCAACTGGAAATTTTCAGTGAGTTTGTTGACTTAATTTCTCTAAGTTTGAGAATAAATTGTTCACTGGGAATACTGTATGCTTTACAAATTTTTGGGATTTAGTTGAATTACCATCAATTTTCCTAAACAGCAGACTTCTTAGATGAAAATTTATAGTCTTTACTCTGGCTAAATTAATCCTATTCACTACATGTATCAAATAGTCCAAAATTTAATTAGCTGTGAGCTGGGTCTCTAAGTTATAATTATTTAATTACTCCAAAATGAAAGCATAATCAAAGTAATATATCTCCACAAGGTTTTGGACTGTCCTACAGAGTTATTACACCCAGTATTAATTTTTCTTAGTGGTTTTTTTTTTTAAAGTACACTTTCTTTTACAAAATAAATTAATGTTCCGTTAGCTGCAGATACCACAGCGATGAGCAAAGCACCAAAACCTACTTAAATAAAACAAAACGGAGAACATCTAGGATTTCAGGAGAAACACCATTTTAAATCTTTCAAATTAAATAAAGTAACACGTCAGATTAACCAAATAGTACTCTGGGAGTCAAAACCTATAAATCCGTGCTCTGCTTTTTGCATTAGAGATCTGAAAAGGAAAACAGAGCCTCGACTAAGCAAAAGAAATAAACTGACCTAAATCAGCCTCAACTCTTCTTTCAATCTCTCTTTCCATAACTCCTTGGAAAGTCAGCAGAGCTCAGAGAAAGATAAAAACTTGCTGCAGGTATGAGGTCAGGTCAGCACACAAGTTCAGCCTTTAATGTAATCACACATTGCTTTATGGCAGATTTAATCACAGATCCCAAATGTACTGTTGCCTTCACCTACAAAAGTTTTGGTTTACAGTTTCATGCACTGAAGTAGCAGAAAGTACAAACTCACTGAAATCCGAGCTCTTGAGTTCAGAGGAAAAAATCTCCAGGATTGTTTGCTTCTCAAACTTTAATTTGCAGAAGAGAAACATTAGATATGGATATTAAAAAAACCCCAACCCACACTGTTTTTACTACGTGGCAGTAATGGAAATCCATAAAATTAGTATCATCTGATTTTTATGAAAATCAAGTTAAATGATACCCCAAAGCTAGTAAAAATACTGGCTTAGCTTTCTGTAATAATTATTTCTTTGTACAATGCACTGGGTTCCTTCTTACCACAGGAATTGCAGCACTTCAAGACACAACCAGACTCTCTGAAACAATGGGGGAAGTTTCAAAACCTTTTTTATCAGTCACATTTTATATACCAAAACCCCATAAAATACACCAAGCTCCCAAATAACAAAGCACGAGGAAAACACTGGAGGGGAAAACTAATTAGAACGTGAATTTCCCTTTCCTCACCAAATTCCTTGCTGGGTGCGTGTTCAAACGTGCATCATCTGAAGTGATCAACAGACCATAAAATCCGTAAGGACAGAAAATACCCTGCTCTGAGCTGGCAGCTGATCCCTGCAGTTCCCTGCCTGGGGAGTGTGGAGAAAGGACACGGGGAAGCCACAGATTGCCTGTGCCCTCCTGCCCAGCAACCTCCCCCTCCCAGCTTTACCTGCTGGCAGCTTGAGAATCACCACCCAAACCCGACCTGAGCTGGTAACCTGCACACAAAGCACACGAGAAAAGGATTTGTACCCTCTTCTGAAAAAAACCCAAAAGGACACTGGAGCAGTTTGTCCAGAAAAGCTGTGGCTGCCCCATCCCTGGGAGTGTCCAGGGCCAGGCTGGACAGGGCTTGGAGCAACCTGGGATAGTGGAAGGTGGCCCTGCCCAGGGAATGAGATGAACTTTAAGGTCCCTTCCCACCCAGACCATTCTGTGATTCTGTTCTATGATTCCACAACAAATTAACTGAGAATTAAATGCCAATCCCCCACATCTTTGAACAGAAATGGCATTGTGAGTTTGGCTGGGGAGCTCATTTACTTGGGCAAAATACTGCTGCATCTATTATGTTATTACAGTATAACTTCTATTTATCTAAGCACCTTAAAATAAAATAGCAATAAAAATGCATTTAGCACAAAAGCTCTCTGGCTTTGAGCTATGACAAAAATGGCATAAAGAAATAAAATGTAATAATTGTCTCTCGGGCAACAGTCCAGAATGGACAACAGGCAAACTTTTACAGCCATTTTTGACTCTAAACACTGCCTCTCACTCTTTCCAGAGGTGCTGTGGCCTCATAGAATGAAAAACACAGAAAGGGTTGGGTGGGAAAGGACCTTAAAACTCATCTCATTCCAACCCCTGCCATGGGCAGGGAAAACTCAACATCCAAATGAGCAGTTTCTTTCCACCTGCTGCCCCATCTTCAGCAAGAGAAGGGGAGATGGCAGAACATCCTAACATCAGCAATTCAGCATAGCAGGGCTCTGAACAGCCTGCTTTATTAATAGAACTTGGTTGATTCCGTCATGGGGAGATGATAATAACAATAATAATGATAATAATGATAATAGCAGGGTGGATTATTCAGTGTGAATAAAAGCTCCCGACAGCACAGGCCCACGCAGGGCTGAGGAGCAGCAGGACTCAAGGCACAGGTACAGCTCCAGGTGAACCTGCTGAGGGCTGTGCTGGGCACAATCAGCCACAGGACTGAGCCCAGGCTAACAAGACACGAAGCAGTGCAGACACCTGCACTAAACCAGCAAGACAGCGAGGCAGGAGCACCACAGATGGTTCCTGTGCTTGGAAAAAGAATGGAGAAGCACAACTTGTGTCCTGTAAAAAGAATATTCTTCTGCACAGGGACCAAATTCTGACCCAAGTGGTTTTCTCACCTGTATAAAAGTAGGATGAAAAGACCTCCTTCTCTCAAAAAGCTGTTTTCTGCAGCCACATACACATCCAAAATACATCACTGAAGAGGTATTAAAAAATAATGATCACGTGCAGGTTTTTCATGTGACCTGCATTTCCCTCAATGGTCAGGTTGTGAAAACAAGCCAGGATCATGCCCTCAAAAGGCTACTGTTGTTTGCAGAAGCTAAAAGTGAGCTGGTATTTCATTAGTTCAGCAACAAAAGATGTTATGAATAAGGAGCTGAGGCAGTCTGGCAGCATCCCACATCCTTCAATTGAATCCAATCAAACTCCAGTTCAAAAGGAAAATGAACAGGTAATATCTATCATTCTAAATGGCCATCCCATTAACCTTAACTCCAGCAGAAGCCACAGGGAATAATCTGCACACCCTGCAGGGGCATCCTCTGCTTCAATGGAGCAAGACTGTCCAACAGGATTCACTGGGGCATCCCAGGACAGCGCAGAGATGCCAGAGGCTTCCCAAGATGTGGATCCCTCCTCTTGCTGAGACGTTCCAGTGCTGAAAACCGAGGTGTAATTAAAGAGGCAGATGCAAATGTACTTTAGACATGCAGTTAGGTGAGAACCAGGCGTGAGTTCTGTCATCTCCTCACTGCACATGGCTAATGCACAACCCATCCCTTTGTAATGCAGGATGTTTGAATTTATCCTTTCCTTAAGGAATTGTACTCCTGCCCACTGGTGGCACATCTTAAATTGGATTGCAAAGATAAACAAGGTATTTACTAAAGTCTCCTTGAATTTTTATGTGAAGCTTGGCTTTTTTGAGATGGAGAATCTCACTTTTCTTCTGCTGAAGGGGAAAAAAAAATCATTTTATCTCCAACAGGGAGAAGAATGAGGGCAACACCACCACTTTGGGAAACGCTCCTTCTAACATGGCTCATCCATGCAAATCCCAAGCCTTGAGGTACATGTGATTAATCCCACATGGTGCCTCTTTCAAGCACTTAACATCAGATCCTCTGCTCTACCAGGAATTACCTGTGATATGCAGAGCAAAACAGTACCATGAGTTCTTTCAACACACCCAAAATTTAACAATTTTCCTTTTTTTTTTTTTACCATAAAAATTCAGTGTCGAGGACAGAAAAAACATCTTTCTGAAGGAGAAAGCAATTTTCCTACCCTGCTCCATTCTGGTATAGACCTTCATACCTTTTCTCACACTTAAAATGAAATCAACTTCAGATGATGGTGTTTTTCTAGCCAAAAAAAAAAAAAAAAACACTTTNNTTTTTTTTTAAAAAAAAAAAAAAAAAAAAAAAAAGTCTTTCTCATACTACGTGTATTGAAACCCCCTAATTACAGAACTGACAAATGCTTGGACAATTCTGCCTATTCCCAGGGTATCCCCAGGCAGTCAAACTGCTCTTTCTCGAGTCAAGAAATGTGAAAAAATAGGTGGTTTTCTGATTGCACAGAGAGTTGCTGAAAGATCAGGGCATCACCACCCAGGGAGAGCAGCAGGTCAGCAAATCCCTGCTCTTCAGTGGGAGTCTCTCCAAAGGGAAGATCCCCAGGGAGAGATGATTTTTTTTAAACCACTGAAGCAATCACGATGCGGGGAATCACTGCAGGTACCGCAGCAAAAATGTCATTTTGCAACAGCCCAGAAAACCAGAGGAAGTGAAGGAAAAGCTGCGTTTTCAGGCTGAAGGTGAAGCAAGGAGACTGGAGAAGAAGTAAAGACAAAATACTCCACTTGCTAACGAGCTCTCTTGCCTTGTGGGTGAACTCGTGCCAGACACAACTAAAGAAAATAAGTATTTTAAGTTGCAACAGATCAAAGCAGATTATAGCATGAAATTTATTTTCAGGATAGGGAATATCCCTGTCATCTGTAAAAACACATATGGTAACGTTGAGGGGGTTTTGGCTTTTTTTGAACGTAAGGTGTGAATTTCCCTGTAAAACCACACATGCACTCCAAGGATTGATTTACTGTCCCCTTCCTGCCTTTCAACAGTCCCTCCCCACGCAGAGCTTGTGAACATGCTGAGAGCACAGACTTCGCTGACAAGACATTGCTTTTCACAGGCCAGTGATTTTTGTTTCGCTGCAAACACATTTACCTGCCAAAGGCCAAGCTCTCAGCTGGCATAAATCAGCACAGCTCCTCGCTCGGCCACCTAATCCCACTTTCTTCAAAGTTTAGACTTTAAATTTAGACTTTACATTTTTTCAGACTATTTAAATTTAGGTTTTATTTAAAGGTTCAAGCGATGGCTCCAGAGATGCCTCTCCCTCCCTGTACAGGAGCCTTGCTCAGGAGCTAAAGGGAACAATTACCTCCAGGAGCTCATCCCTGACGTGCACCCAGGAAACAATTTTACCTCCAGGAGCTCATCCCCGACGTGCACCCAGGAAACAATTTTACCTCCAGAAGCTCATCCCTGATGTGCACCCAGGAAACAATTTTACCTCCAGGAGCTCATCCCTGACGTGCACCCAGGAAACAATTTTACTTCCAGGAGCTCATCCCTGATGTGCACCCAGGAAACAATTTTACCTCCAGGAGCTCATCCCCGATGTGCACCCAGGAAACAATTTTACCTCCAGGAGCTCATCCCCGATGTGCATCCGCCCGTCCCGTCCCGCGGGGCTGTCGGGATTGATCCCAACCACGAAGATGCTCATCCGGGAGCGGTCCTTGTTGCCAGCCAGGCTGAGCCCCAGCCCATTCTTGTCCTTCTCGAGCTCAATAATGTGCAACTCTCCCGGGAGATCTGCATATCTCTGCCTGATTTTTTCTGGGAAGGTCAAAACATAAAGGGAGTTAGAACATAAAGTGAGTTACGCGCAGATGTTCAACAACACGCACGAATATGCCAGAAATTTATGGCTTCTCAGCAAATAAGTGTTTTTAACAGAGGTCTTTTCAGCAGAGACTCTAAAATACCATTTGCTCTGTGTGTATCAGCCACACAGCAAAATGCAGCATCAGCTGCAAATACCGTTCACATTAAACCCACACTATTTTAATTATTTGTACAACAGCCTGGTTCCAAACCAAAACTTTTCTGAAAGGAGGGTAAACAAGGAAATTCCAGAGGCACCTTTACCTTACAAAACCTATCAAATTCAGGAAACTCTCGTAAAGTTCGAGCTGGTTAATTAACCACTGCGGGAAACCGAAGCACTTAATGGCTCAAACATTACTGCAGGCTCACATCTCAAGGTAAAACCTTCTGCTTCTTCCTGGTGACTCAGGAATCTTCTCAGCACGCTCTGCTTAACTCGACGGGCTGATTACGCAGAGCAGATGTCAGTGACAATGGAGATGAGTGATTGCATTTTTAAATGAAGCCTCACCTGATATTAAGGTAGTTATTTGTCTTTCATCTGCATCTCAAGCATTCCTGTGACAGAGCTCGATACATTTACGAAGTTATTCGGAGCACACGGAGTGGCTGGGGATGCTGACAGGTCAATCTGAATGTCTTTTCACCACTGGCATACAAACACCCATCACCACTGCTGGGGAGGGCAGTTCTTTCCTGTCTGCCTTCCCTTTGCAGATTTTAAAGCCAGTTTAAACCACCACCTGCACCCAGTGCTTCAGCTGGGCCACACATTTGAAAAAGCAAGTCAAAGTATATCCCTGTGGCTGGGTGTCACCTTTAGCACAGAGCCCAAGGTGAAAGAAACTGCTGCATTATGCATGAAAAGGAGAAATAAGGGATATTACATGTTCAACCATATCCCTGAGTCAGCAGCAGGAGCTAGATCAATATTAGCTACCACCACTCTCCTGGGGAAGCATATTTCAATAGTATGATTTAACTGCTGTAGTGAATGTTCCCATGACAACCAGAAAGAGGGCAAAGAGCTGGGGAAGGTGAGAGGGAGGCAACCAGAAGTGAATAAAAACTGCTGAGAAGAGAGAAGATGAGGCAGAGACGTTCCTCCCACAGCCCCTGTGCTGTCAGGGTGATTTAGCTGCACACGGGACATTCCCAGTGGCTCTTCTCTCCAAGGGTCCTTCCTGACTAATTGCTCCAGCTGCAGCAGCCCCTTGTGCCTTGGCAGAGCCCACTGGGACACGGAGAGCAGCTTCCCATCTCCAGCTCCAGCTGCACTCAAGGGAATTACCCACACTGAGAGCAGCACAGGCACCAACCAGCTCTGCCCTTGCTGCATTTACAGGCTGGCATTTTCCTGCCACGCTCAAAATCCCCAGTGCCTGAACCTAAAATCCCAAGGGGGTGTAGAGTAAGGGTGAGATGTTATCCCCTGAGCCTAAAATCCCAAGGGGTGTAGAGTAAGGGTGAGATCTTATCCCTGGAAAGCTGCTAAAGCCCTACAGAGGTCTGCACAGAATATCACCAAAAAAAATTAGAAAAGTCATTCATTACTATCAATTATAAGCCCCAAAAAAATTCATGTAACTGCATTAAATGGCAATCCATGTAGCTGCATGGTTCTTTAATGTACTTCTTAACTAATGGGGGCAACATGTAATTAGAGGTTTGCTATATGGATTTGGAAACTGGTTTTGTCTTCTTAGTAACAAAACAGCAAGACAGGAAGGGTCTCAGAAATGGTGTTTCTGCAAGCAAAGGAGACACAGGCACACACAGCCACACCTGGTTTATCCACAGCACCGAGGTTGAATTTCTTTGCCCATGAAGCCAAGCCCAGACCTGAAGAGCACTAAGACATTTGCTGCCCACCACAATTAGACAAATAACTCATTACAGCACAGCATGGAGCTGCAGCACATCCCAGAACAGGGCACCAGCAGAAAAGGGTTTTTCTTCTTGATTGCATTTTTGTGGCTAAAACTAAGAGTTGGTGCTGGAGGGCTGCTGTCCATCACTCTCTGCCACAGCTGCCTCCACTGCTTGTTGTACACGGCTAACACATCTCACTTCTGTTTGCCAGGAGCAAGGAACATGTCTAAAGCATAATTTTAACAACTCACAGCCGGGTGCACAGACAGGAGCCGAAGGAGCAAGGAAAACACACACACACACACACATTTAAATGCAGTGCAGATGAAGCTGCACATCTTCAGAGACTGCCTCAAAACTCATTTCTGGCTTGTCAAGTGAAACCACTTGAAATTCCCCAGCACGAGCAGCCCTGTGACACTGCAAACACACATTGCTCCAGCCTCTGCCTGCAGACAAAGTGCCTCTGAGACTGACAGTAAGTCTGTAATTCCGCAGTGTTTCCTCCCCAAAATGAGTTTTCTCACATGGGAGAAATGTTGGCAGTTCAGAAGTACACGTATATTCCTTTTCTGAGCCGGGCTGAAACTAAAAGTGAGCTTTAGTCCTCCAAAAATCAATGGTTTGGGCAATTGCCTGGGACGAGACAAAGCCCCACTGAAGTTCCTGGTCTGCCTGTGTTGGGCCAGGACTGGGAACCTGGTGAGTTGAATCCCAGCTCTGTGCTCCAGCCGTGCCAAAATCCCCCACTGTGGGAACAAATCTTTGGGTAAAGAAAAAATTTCTCTGGGCAAAAAGCAGAGACCAACTCCAGGGCTGGTTGCTTTATTTGTTAAGGGGCTGGGTTGTTTTCTTTTGGGTTTTTTAAAAGCGTTTTCCCCGTTGCGTTATTTGTTGGAAAAAATCCTTACTTACAACGGAAGGAAGCCTCTGTGTGGACCAAGCCCTTGATTCTAAATTATCCCACGCATTTCCAAAGCAACTATTCCGTGGTTTGAAATGGCTGAGATGACTATGAGGTAAAACAGAGGGAGACCAGGGAGGGAGGCACGAGGATGCTTCGTGCCAGCCCCATTTCCATCCTGGCAGGAGGCACCGCTGTTCTGGACAAGGGACAAGCAGACACACCCCTGCTTTTAAAACCAAGCCTCCCTTAGCACAGGCTGCCTCCTCCCTGGCCAACAGAAGGTTCTGGCTCTTCCCAATCCCACATCCTGCAGCTCAGCCCTTGGAAGGGCTCTCCTGGCCAGGCAATAAATGACAACGAATTCCCAGCGGTGTTGCCTTACTCATCCAATCTGCATACAAATATCCTCCGGGCATCCAGCTGACTTCTTACAGCACTGTCACAGTAGTCTCAGTTTGCCTCTTAACAAGAACCTCACAAGATTATTTTAAACAAGTATTCACTGCTTAAACAAACCTGCATCTACGGCATCTTCTTTATAATGCCTTTTTCAGCTGTTTTTTCTCCCCTCCAGCTGGTATCAGTTTTCAGCTCCCTGCCTAGGCTTGGGGAGCCAGTTAGCATCTGCTTTTGCAAAGAATTCCATTATCTGCCTTCATTACCAGATCCCTTACACGAGGCAATTGTAATTCTGTTGTTGCTGCATCACACATGGGACGCGGCAGCGTCTCTTGTTTTGGCACTACGCGGGGCTGTTTCCACATTCGGTGACAATGTGCCCATCACAACTCCTGCAAACACATCTCACCGAGGGTATTTCACCAGCTGATTCCGCAGCCAGCTCCTCTTGGAAATACCACACAGATGTAACGCGAACCAAAAGCACGAGCAAACGCTTTAGCGATCACTCCTGCAATGGTATTTCCCAGCTATATTAGCAGACAATTACATTTCGAAGGGAAACCCTGGCAATGGAAGACAACTGCTCTCAAACAATCTACTATTATGCTGCTGCATATGTTTCCCTGCCTCAGCCACTATTCCTATTGTATTAAACAGAGAGATAAAAGAAATAAATGGGGGCAATATGGCCAGGGTAGTGGAGTTTGCATGATCTAGTATGGCAACAAATACACAATTTATCTGCAACAGCAAAGCCAGACACCACTTCTCAGGAAGGCAAAAGGCTCTTTAAGTGACAGATATATAAATCACTTGCAGAGGGCTGAAGAGCCTGTTTCCCAAACCTGCTGAAATCTCCAGTTAAATGAGCTGAAAGGGAAGAGGTGTTGCTTTGGAAAATGGTGTCTCTGCGTGATGCAAATGAGAGTCCATCTAGAAAAGGTAAAAAGAGGAAAGAAAAAGCTCTGGATGACTCAGCGAGGTGATTTGGTTTAGTACCGAATACTCAATATTAAAAATGTCAAGGGAAAATACAAAGAAAAGGGAAGGGGGAAAAGACCACAAAGAGAGACAACAGCTGATATTTGAATACAGAAGGTGATGCTGAGGATTTTACATCCCTCTTGTGCCGCCTCAGATCTCTATTAGCAGCATATGCTGGCTTTTGGAGATCTCATTTATCAGCCTGTGCTCGTTCTAATGCGTTTATCTCCCGTTTTTATCCCACAGCACAGAACCTGGTTTCAGCCCTGGCCCTTCCCAGCACAGCTCAGGCAGCAGCGCTGCAGCACCACGGCCACTGCTCCTCACTGGGTGAGGGCAGACATCAGAATGCAGGCAGCATCCACTGCACACAGCCATCCTTGCATAGCAAGCAACCCATTCCCGGATTGATTTCACTACAAACATTAAAAAAAAAAATTGATGTAGGAAGTCCCTTGAAAGCTAACCCTAGAGCTGCGAGGGCAGCACGTCTAATTTACTGATTACAATTTACAAGAACCTAAATAAGCATATTGAAGGGACCATAATTGAACAAATGGGGTTTAGAATTCTCCCACTACTAATAATATAATAAGCTTATTGTTTTAATCTTCCCACTAGCCCTCTATTCAGCTCCAAGGAGGCAGACAGTTCTTCAAACCTTATCTCAAAAGTGATGCACTCGTCTGTTTTCATAAGCTTTGAACTGAAAAACGGAGAGAATTTCTGTAATGCTTTCCTAAATTCCATTAAATCGTTGCAATTCTTCTCTCAGTGATCAGCAAGCATGAGAAAAATAGGGCAGTTGTATTCAAAAACCTAAATGGAAGAGCCAGAGATCCTGTTCTGACCAGTCCCCCTCCCTCAGGTGATGAGAGAGGACACATCCTTTTAAGTGCTATTATCTCCCAACCCAGGGGCAGAGAGGGTTTCCCACCTGATCCAGAGGCTCAGCATCCCCCACCACCTCCCTCTGACACCCCTTTGGCAGCACTTTGCTTCACGTGCACCATTTGGAAATCATTTACCAAACCTGAAGTGACTATTTGCAGAGAAAAACAAACCTCAGCATTCCTATTTTCCCTCTAGCAGACTTCAATTCATTTTCCCATTTAAGAAAAAAAAAAGCTCCATGGCCCCTTCCTCCCCAAAATACTGTCAGCCAAAATATTGTTAGTTTTAATTCCAGGAGGGAGAGAGCATGCACCTGGTGCCACAAACAGCTCAGGTGTGGGCTACACACCCTCACGAATACAGCTCACCCGACCTCAAGTGAAAAACGAGCTGGCATTAAACTCTCCTGAGACAATATTCTTACCCTAAGCTGGAGATTCCCCCTTTTCCTCTAGTTTCGTGTGAAGGATTGGGGCTGTTATTTGGGATCTCCAAGTTTCTTCTCACTGCTCCCTCCAGCTCAGGCTCCAATTCCGTTTTGCTCCTCTCATTCTCAGCTCACAGAAGGGAACTTTCCTTCTCTCCCAACGCTCTCCTTAAACCCCACTTGTCCCTCACATCACTTTTTACAGCGGAAGGTGGAAATTTCTGCTGGTGCTCGTTAACCCATCCAGGAAGGAGGGGATAATGAGAGCCTCCACAATCCCCATCAAGTACCATTTCAGCCCGCTCCCCGTGAGCAGGTGCCATTTACAAACTGTTACCATTAATTACTTCTTCCTATAATCAAGGAACCATCACACCCCCAAAGACAGCAGCAGAGAGAAAAGTGGCTGAAAACCAGGGTAACTTTGGCCTGTAATTATCAGAGAGAACACCTCCAATTGCACCATTTCACACCAACATTTTGCACAAATGCAGATTTTGCCAACAATTTTTTTCCTTATTCAGGCCCAAAGCTTCATTCTAAGGCCACACTTCCATTCCACAATATTTAAGTCCTCCGAGGAAGAGATATTGCACGTTTTTCTTTTTTTTAAATAGATGAGAAGGCCACGATGAGTCTATTCACGCCCATGTTTATCCCGGATCTTTTAAAAGGAGATTTAGTGGAAGTGTGGTAAGTAGAGCATCCTGATGCTAATAATGGGTGATTATAAGGGAATGTGCCTTCCCCTGCACACAATCCTTCCACTCATTTGCCTTCCAAATGATGCATTAACCCCCATGAAAGCACTTGGGTTTCCTCAGAAGTGACCTCCTCTGGGTGCTGTGCTGCGGCAATCAGTGACTCACTGGAGCTGAGCTGGGAGTGCCCCTGGCTCCAGCTGATCCTCCTGCAGGCTTTGGAGGAGAGCAGTGGCAAACGAGGTGTTTCCTCCAGACAGGAGACACGCTGCTGGAGCATCACACCGCCACTGCTTGATTAAACACAATCAAATAGCAACAGAGACTTTTTTTGGTCCTCTTGATAAAATCCTCCGTGAGGATACGAATTGTAGCGTGTAAAAATACATCACGTCGTGGTTATGCCTGGGCCACGAAACGCCAGGCTGAAGGCATTTTGGAGTAATTAAATCCTTAATACATGAGGTAGGCTCCAATGACAGCTGCCACAGACCCCATTTTTAAGAGAAAAATCCCATAAAAGCACTCTGATGTAAACATCCCAGTGTATTTTGTGGCACTATGCAGCTGAAGTCACCCAAGGCCAACACCCTGCACCCTCCAGAGCTCCCCAGCCCGGGAGCATCCTGGAGATAAGGCTCAGTTATCTCTGCTGCAGCTCCCCGAGGAAAACAGCCGTGCCCCTGCCTCACACAGCTCTCCTGGAAGCCTGGGTGTGAGAACAGGGCAGCAACGTCAGGGAACACTGCAAAGCCCCAAGGAAATTCCAGCTGTCACCTGGCACTGAGCATCAGGGATCCTTAAGGATGCACCAGCACCACATTCCCAGATGCCGTGACAGACGATGCCTCAACGACCCCATTTTCAACTCGGTTTTGGGGAATATCTCCCACCTGGGACAGAAATTTCTTTCCTAACCTACTCTCACAGACTCACAGGGCCTCGGGAGGTGGGAGGGACCCACAAGGCTCATCCAGCTCCTGGTAAAAGGAGCAGGTTTTCTGGCTTGCTCCTGCTCACTTTGCTCTGGTAGGATCTGTGCCCCGTTCCCTACGTTTGGATTTGAATTTGTTCATTTGATGTGCCTGAATATTGGGAATTCTGATCCATTAACTTGGTCTCAATGCAAACAAATGAATATTGTGAACATTTAAATTCTTCCTCCCCTGACAGGAATAGTGTAAGTTGATCCTGCCAGTGTTTCATCTTTAATAATGATGCTCCCACAAAGCAACTGGCACAGCCATTATCTTGGAATCTTCCTGCATGGAGTCTAATTAAAGAGAACCGTGTCAGACTCTTGTCAGAAACTGAGAGTTTCTTACCTAATGAAGACTTTTAGGGGCCCAGTGAGAAGTAACTGCAAGAGGCAGCACAGACAACACCTCTCAGAAGTCGAGGTGATGAGACATTTCTCGCTTAGTGATTCATTAAATTCGATTAATTTAAGGACCGGCAGTAACAGCCTGAACCTCCTCCATCTAGAGTGTGACTAGGGAAGTTTGGATTTAATAATAAAGACTTTTTGAGCAGCAAACACAGCCTGTGTTGATGAATCCAAAGATCTACAAAACATTCCTCAAGGAAGGTCTCCAGGGGAATGGCCACTCGTTGGGAAATGTAGGAAAAAACTCAAACGACGTAAAACTTCACATAAAATCAGAACAGTTGCATTAAAAAGCCATAAAAATAAAAAAAAGACTAGGGAGCTGGTTGTGGAAGAGCAGGTGAAGAGCAGGAAATGACACTGGGCACTGGGATAAGAGATGGTGGAGAGCCCCAGCCCTCTCTTTGCTGTGGCAGCACAGCCCTGTGACACAACAAGGCCACGTCACAGTGACTCCACAACGACTAAACTAAACTTTTGGATTAAAACCCCCCACCCCACAAGCCTTAAGTCTGCTTGCACAGCAGTTTTTAAATAAGCTGTGACAGTGATTAAACAGATTAAAGTTGGATGAGTCACTGGGACTTTAAAGCCCAGGAAAATGCCCACAGAGCTGGGCTGGGAATTACAGTGAGAGCCTTAACAGCAAGAAGCCCCACGGAAGATTGATCACAATCAGCTACTTCAGCTGTGAATTAATTCAATGGCAATCTTAATGATAAATTTTAATCCTCTTTACTATTTTTAGGTTTTAGTTGTTTTGCTGAAGATTGATTGTAACTGCCAAGCTAGTAACTACAAAAATAGATTTACTTTCACCAAAATATTGTACGAACATTGCATGTTCCCTTTTTAGGTCTACTATGGGGATCTCAGTATTTTAAGTATATATATAAGGTATATAAACATTTAAGGAAATATAAAATTTACGATACATCTGTCAAAATGCTCAAGATTAATCACATCAGATATTGTGAACAACTTGCCTTCCATACTTTATATTTTTCCTAACAACATATACTGTTTGCATTTGGACAGAAATGAGAATGTAATTAAAACACAAACAACAGCTTCGTAACAAAAACGCTGCACACGAACATGCCAATTATGATTAATACCAGAAAAAATGTCTTTACTGCCACGTTTTCCTTTAAAACTGGGATATTTAACAGAAGCATTGTTATCCTCCCGGCAGACAATGGCGCTTCTGTGGTGATCAAACCTGGTTTTAAATGGTCTAATTTCCACTTTGCCCTCTTGTCTGTCTCTGGGTTTCACACACAGCTCGTTGTGCAGTGACCTCAGAGGAAGCTCTGCCACCCCACCACGGCCACAAACACTTCCACAATTCTCCAGCTGACAACTCTCAGCTTCACACTCCCAGCTTTTATTCGCAGGCCAAGCAAAGAAAAATATCCTCTCTCAGCCCCCTAACAAGTTGCTCAGGTTTGATAAGCTGTTTTCTTTCCCGCTGAAGGAGTTGTGGACAGAAAAGGCCTTTGTTTCAGGCTGCTGAGGAAAAAAAGGCAAAAGCTGGATTTTTACTACGGTCAGTGCTGGGTCCAGATTCCTCTCAATTCTCTGGGTGCACACATACTTAGAGTGAAAAAAGCTATTCAGGAAAATTATGCTAATGGGTTAGAGCATGCTCAGATCTCTATGCAGATTGCCTTTTAAAACTTCCAATGCATGTTAAAAGCTGAAAATGTTTGATTTAAAACGAACTGCAAAGCCAATTTAAAAAATTTAAATGAAAAAGCAGTTAAATATTAAAAAAGCTGCACGTCTAGCTTTTAGAGGACACGAGGTGACGGTGAGTTCACTTATGGAAAAGACCTGACCAGCCCCACAGTGCTGTTTAGATGGTTTATCTCATTTTTTTTTTTCACATTTAGGCAGCTATCAGTATTTTGTTAGGTTCATACCTGCTTTGTCTTCCATCAAACTGATTACAGCTCCTCAAACACTTACAAACTACCTGATGACTGTTGAGTTTTGAGCTATCAAATGGCACTCGAGTCATCAGGCTTTGTTTAGGTACAAACCTGAGCTTCCCAATGTCACGGCTTGCCTTTGATTGCTGAGGTAAAATGAGACACGGGTGAAAAATGACTGCGACACCTGGCACTGCTGCAGATTTCTGTGCCTTGGAACAAAACAAAGGCACACCTACCACTCCGCTTTGAAGCCTCTTCTGTTCATAAACACACAAGAATCGTTCTTTCGCTACGTATTTCTGGATCTTCAGCTATGGTGTCCCAGTTTTTGGTGTCTGATGTGTTAATCACAGCCCAGCACTCAGATTTTAGATCTGTTTTAGCCCAGGACAAGTCCCAGGAGAGGTGGAGATGAAGGAGGAGGTCCTTCCTCCCTCCTCTGTCCAAGTCAGCTCCGGTGCCAGACTCCTGCAAATCCATTCCTCCTCCCTGGAGGAGGAGGTTTTCAGCAGAACATTAGAGAGGATGACAAAGTGAACATTTCTCATGTAGATAAACCACTAAAACACAAACTTGCAGGCTGAAAACACACTGCTGGATTATGGCTGTTATTCCAACAGAGAAAGGCACCAACCAAATAAAGAATTCACTCAAAGGTCTCTTCTTAAAATGAGACAGAAAGAGTTTGGGAAGAATTTTCAACTGCCCTATGTGACGTAAATTGAAAATAAGTGGGCACCCAGTGCTAATGAGAACACAGATCCTTTTCTAGCTCTGCAAGTGGCAGCCAGGCAGCAACTCCTGCACTTAGAGCTGCCAAATTCCTCTCCCATCAGGTGAGGCAGAGGAACCTGGACAGAGGAATGGACAACAACTCCTCTCCACACAAATCCCCCACTGAATAATCCTTGAAATCATAAAGCAGTTGCACACTCTCCCTAAATAACCCATATATCTTATTTAATCAGCTGTCTTGAGAGTCTATTGGAGAAGTTAATCAGGTTTGTGCTGCACTTATGACATCATAACGCATGACAGATTTGATTAAGTAAAACAATCTTTTGTATTAGAAATTCTATTCTGATTATTTTTAAGCTCTCCAAAGGACAGAGCCTGGCAGACTTGTTTTCTCTTCCACAAAAGAGTAAAATAAAACAGCCAGCGTCAGACACCTTTCCTTCAAATAAGAGGTGCTAAGAAAGGCATTCATTTTTCTGCAGAAGAAAAATTGTTTCATAAAGAAGTGAACAGAGCATTTGAAGAGATTATTTTTTTTTTAGTACCAAAATACATTATTAGACAACAAATAGATTCTCTTCTAACGTATTTAATGAAATAAAGATATTAATGCATTAAGCTTTGGGCATTTCTGAAATGAACACAATTATAATCAGGAAATTGATGATGTATGTGAGCAGAGACTTGCAATATGTCAAGCACTCTCTCTTTTTCCTTCTGGCAAAAGAAATCCATCTCCAAGGATTAATCCAGGAGGAAGAGCTAAATGGATAAACTTTACTATATTAAATAGACTCACTTTTCCCACTCTGACTGGAGGAGGAAATCAACTAAGAGAAAGTTAAAAAATAAACGCCTGAGGGAAAAATAAAAGTGGGGTATGGTAATTTTTACTGTAATTCTTTTGGCTTGATATTCAATTGATTTTTTTTTTCCCCTCTTATGGAATTTAGCCTTCAAATAAGATGATTCAGATGCATCCACGACTTACTCTTCAGTAACAAACACTGCCTTTTGGGTAAGCTGGAGCTCCATGGATCCTGTTTTCTATTTTATTCCATTTTAAAACTGACATGGCCACCTGACCTCTGGGAGCTGTGGCGTGGAGCTCCACGAGCCTCAAGATGCTTCGTGTCTCTTATGACAGATGGCCAAGCCAAGACATCCAACAGATGGCAACCAACCAAAGAGAAGCCAGCTCTTCCCAACTGCAGTCCGGGGGTCATGCTCCAGTGTTTATTAATTATATTTTAGTCTCTTAATAGAAATTAAGCGTAGTTCTAATAGGGCAGCTAATTTCATTCAGGTTTTCTACAAGAACACAGTGTATGCAACCACCCCCCGTGCAATCCAAGCTCCTGCCCCCAAACCTCTGGACTGGCAGCAAAGCTCATGGTGGACCAGGGCTCTCAAAGGTGCTGTAAAAGGTTCATGGAAATAGGCAGGAGAGAAACCTGATAAATACCCTGACTGGGGGAAAGGCTTCGGTGAGAGCTCACACTTTATTAAAGTCACAGAATTCTCTCGAGGGAAAGCCTCAGGAAGGCTCCAAGCCACAGGAAAAGCTCAAAGTGGAGCTCACACCTTCCTCAACACCCAAGCCAGGCGAATGGGAGACACAAATCCGCAGGAATCCAAGTTCATTAGCTGCAGCCCTCGCAGCAGCGCTCATTAAACCCCTCACAGCTCTGCACTGGAGCCCTGGCTGGAGGCTCCCAGCAGTGCCTCTGTGCTGTCCCCATCCCCGTGTCCCCGTGCAAGGCCTGCCCATCCCCATCCCCGTCCCCATTCCCCATCCCCCTCCCCAAGCATCCCTCCTGCCCACATAAACAGCAGCCACATCCTTCTGGCCCCAGAAGGCTTCGCTGAGCTCCCCACTCCTCACAAAATCCCTTCCCACCTCCTTCCCGGCCCTCGCTCGCAAGCTGCCCGTGCTCACCCTTGCACAGAGCCCTCCTTACTCCCTCACCCATCACATCCCTGCCTCATCCCATTTTTTCCCCTTCCACTCCTCTCCCAGCCCTTCAGAGATACCTCACTAGGCACCCTGCTGGCAGGCTGGTCCCTCAGTGGCTTTCTGCCCTTGAAAAACAGTATTTGAAAAATCACGTCTTCTATGCAAACAATATTTTAAAAATCACATGATCTATACTTCTGACAACTCAATCCTGAAATGAACTCTTGCTGTAAAATTACAGCATTGCCTATTTAAATCCATTAATGATGCACAACAAAGTGATACAGTGTTAATCCTTAAATAATCTGTCATATCTCTAAAAGAATAACAGGTAACAAAAAGGGATGGAGGAAATTACAGCCAAACCTTATGGGTTTAAACTGATTTTTTTTGCCAAACACCTGGAAAAAAAAAAAGAGTTTCTGGTTCAGAACCTTGCATTAAGGTTTACAGTTCAGTGCAGGAAAATGTCAAAATCTGAAGGTCCAGGCTGCAGGTGAGGCTGGCACAGGGAGCAGGAGGCCCAGCACCAAGGGAATCTCATCCTTTCTCCTTCTTCTGCTGAGGCTGAGCAGTGACTGCACCACGGGACAGTCACAGCTCTGCCAGACATATTCCAGGACCACCACACACTGTAGTGATACAGGAGATACACTTTGGTGATGTTTTAGCACGCAGGGAGTGCTGTTTGCTCCCAGAGCACGTGGAGGGATGGAGGCTCAGGAGCACAAGGCCTCTAAAAGCCATTGGGGAGGTGCAAACCCTCTCTGCTCTCACAGCACAGCAATAAGAGCCATAACTTAGCTCCACGTGCAAGTGCACACACAAGAAAATGGGGAAAAAAAAAGAAAAAAAAAAAAGAAAAAAGGAAAAAACCCTCTGGCTTTGGAAACCAAAGCACTCCCAGTTTAGGTACAGGGTTCATCACTAGAGAACAGCACTCTGCCAGTATGGGAACTTATCTTCAGCATCTTGTAATATTCCAGCATGGAAATGATGATTTCCCACCTCACCCTAAGGAGTGGGAAGTCTGTACTTCTCTAGAGATACTACACAAGCATAACATTTACAGGTTAAAAAATCTACTTAGGCTTACAATTCTGAAATTGCAGGAAAAACCCACCGGAGTTTATAAATCTGTGATAACTAACGTGCTTGTTTTTTCGTTAAAGGGATACAAAACCCCTCTGAAACTACCTCATGCACTGAAACAAAACAGAAACCCCACTCTTAAAAGCACTTAGTACCTACAAAACAATCGCAAATGATCTGGCAAAGTCAAGGTTTACCACTCCCAGCTTCAGACAACGTCTGTAATTCACCTGCAGCTCTGTCCCCTGGCACTGGAACACTCATCACCTGAGCAGGAGGTCTCCAGTTCAGCTGGCTCAGCTGCTGCTTGCTGCTGGGATGGCTCCTGGCTCCGTGCTGGCCTGCCTGCACAAACACATGCAGAGGAGCAGGGTCCTCCCCCACTCCCGTCCTTCCCCCAGACCATGACCACAAACAGCCCCCTCACCTGGCCTGTGCTCCTGCTGTACCTCCTGACTCAGGAACCCCATTGCTGCACTCGCTTCCCTTCTCCCTTTCATCCCCAAAACAACCCCAGCATGTGATGGAACATTAACTCGAGTTCCAGCTGCGGATCCTGACAGCAGGCGGAGGGCAGGGCAAGGACAGGGCTGGCAGCTCACAGCTCACCAGGAGCCCCTGGTCAGGGGTACCTGATGTGCCATCTAGATGCTGGAAAGCCTTTCCCATTCCCCAGGTGGCCTGGATTAAAGGGTGTCTCGATGGAGGTGCTCACCCCACGCCTCTGGGGAGCACAGCCCCCTCCCTTCCCAGCCACAGCACTTTTGACAGCCACAGCAGCCGGAATTTGCTGTTTCCTTGACGCCAGAATCATGGAGTGGTTTGGGTTGGAAAGACCTTAAAGTTCATCCCACCCCTGCCATGGCAGGGACACCTCCCACTATCCTAGGGTGCTCTGAGCCCCATCCAGCCTGGCCTTGGACACTTCAGGGACCCAGGGGCAGCCACAGCTTCTCTGGGAAACCTCAGACTGTAACATTTCCTCTCATAACTTTTTGGGGAAGCAGAGAGAGACAAGCAGAAGCCACGATCTCCAAGCACTGATGAAGAAAACAGACATGCACATCATCACACCGGTTATAAAAGACTCATTATTACTTCTGGGGTAGCAGATAGAACCACCTGCCCTTTAGCCAGCTGCCACATCTCCTCTAAAGCCAATATGGCAAAAATGTTCTGAATTTGGTGATAAAACAGAGATGCTCATCTGATGCAGACAGCACACACACACACAAATATATCTGAATATAGATTTCCTTCCTAATGTCTTTAGCTTGCAATTAGTTTTCGATACACACGTGGCCACTACAAGGCATAAAGCAAATTTTCACTGGTCTGTCACAGTGTACTGCAGCCAGCACACCTAGAGATAAATACTCTGGATTGCTCTTTAAATACCACCTACCCCGATAAACAGCAATTACACACCTGCTCAAACTGACGAGCGGCCCCTAAGCCACGACAGGGAATAAGGGGGAATCAAGCCTTCAGCCTGAGAAGCAAAAAATAACTTCAACTTTCTCCTGGCAGTTCGAGAAGTGATTCTGGACAGCTGCCTCAACTGCTGCAAATGCTGTGGAAAACTAGGTAATGTCTGTAAAGAATAAAATGATTGTCATTTCACATTTTTTATATTTCCCTTCTGTTAGAGCCTTACTTCCACTACGTATTGGGAGCAGCTACTGCTTAAACCGAGCAGACCATCTTGGAACAGAGCTATTATGCAAATAATCTGCTCTGTATTCTAACTAGAAGCAATGCTGTGCTAGTCTGGGCAAGACATGAGGCACTGTGGAGTTTTCTTTTTCATTTTTTTTCTCTGTGCATTGGAGCAACATCATTTACGGTGGTAATGACGAAAGATATCTTCCCATCTAGAAATCAGGTTATTAGTCAAGAATATAAACACATAACCACCTTTTACGAGCTGGTGTCTGCCTTTCATTTATCTATGTAAATATTTACACCCTTTTAACACGTTTTTAGTTGCAAGTCATTGCAGTGATATTAAGAGTACTTTGGTGAGAGCAATATAAAGACCTACTTGGATCATCCTCTCTTAGCAAGTTTGTACCTGTGTTTCCAGATCTATACCACAGACATTATCTTCTATCTGAAATTACTTGTCTGTAACACCGGAGCGAGATCAAAGATCCCAAACAACATCAGCCACCTGCACCAAGCCCCAGACAATGTAATAACCTTATAACATCAAATCAGTGTATTTCATGCCCAGCATTTCAGTGCTGTGCTCTTGGTACCTGGCTGGTGTTGGGAGAAAAGATCTTACCTAAGAACAAATGCCATCTCAGGCAATATTTAAAGATAAGATTATCCTTCATTGCAAATAGCTCATTTGTTTACTATCACATTGCTTTATTCTTGCTTTGCCTCCTTCTACCATGAAAATGCTGAATATTCAGTTTAGATTCCCAGCAGCTTTTTATTTTAGTCTAAAAACATTTACCTAACACATTCTTAACAAGCAAAGTGAAGAAAATTCAGCCATCTGTCTCTGCATTACAATAACAGTTATGGAAGAGTAGATTATTCTATACAGCAAGAAATTTAATGCTACGAATTCTTATACTTTAAGCACTGTGTGCTCCAGTGAGTTCTGTACATAAGAATGTTGAGCACTGGCATGCACAGAAGCAATGATTTATAAGCAAACACAAGAGAAAATATTTTAAAGATATTAAATGCATTCAATATTCCAATCATGCTATATGTCCATGCTTCAAACTGAAGGAAAAAAAAAAAAAATCTCTGCTGTTATTTTCTTTCTCCAGCACTTCACTAGTTCTAAATTATCACTAAAAATGCTTAAAAATGACTTGCTGGAAACAAACACGACATAGAGATAGATGTGCATCCTTACCTGGGAAACCCCCTTGTACCATTGCTGTACCAGCATGTACTCAGGAAATCTGCATTCCTGACAAACATTCAGGGCTGTAAGCAGCTCAAATCCTCATCACACACAGGCTCAGGGCTTGTCTTTCTTCTGACGACCTTGGGCCTATTTTCCTGAGATTTTTCTCTCCTTAAGGGCAAACCGTCTGTCTGGTTCTATTACGAGATGCCATCAATTATATTAATTTCGGGCTGCCCACAAGCTCCCAGTTACATCTGCCAGCAGAGCAGAGCTGCCTATGGAAGCACGCAGGGAGCAGCAGATCCCTGGATTTCCCACATCTGACCCACGGATGCTCCCAGCTGCTGTTTGTGCTCTGCCAGCATCCGAATGACATCTCTATCCCCAAACACGAGGCACCCCCAGCGTGTCTGTGTGGCTGGCAGCTGCAGGTACCTTCCTGCTTAATGACCCACTGCATGGCAAAGGAGCAGTTAATAATGTTATTTAGCTGAGCATCCTTTTTCCTGCGAGCTACAGGGGTTAAAAATTAATTTCTCTCCCACAAACGGCTTCATTAAATCCCTTATTCCTCAACGCTGCAGATCTTGCAGTTTCCCAACACTGATATGTGTTCGTGGCATAGGGTTTGCTTGTTTTGTTTTGGGTTTTTTTTTTTTTAATGTCAGAAAACAAAACCAATCTGTCATTATAAGCCTAAAAAGGCTCAAACTTCATCATAACTTGTATTTTGCTGAAAGCCCAAACAAGCAATATTAGTTTCACTGCAATGAATGCTGAACTGAAACACTGAAAAGACTCAAAATCCTTCATTTAGTAATTAAAAAAAGCAAAGATAAAATCTCTCTCTGAATTTATAAACATACTTAGTTATTTTGGGAAGTCCTACTAATTCTCTCTTCCAAAAGCTACATTTAAAACAACTCAAAATACTCGGTTATTTCGTTAATATCATTAATTTGTTCATTTTTAAAGTTCATTGTCCTTCCTTTAGAATATGTCTCACAGCACACACACAGCCATCTGTTCAGTGCATTATGTCAAGCACACAGTAAAAACCACAAGAAGTCCCAGCTGCAATTTTACTATTACTTCATCAAAAATGTAATTTCCTCTCGCAATACTTCATCAGACGATAACTGTGCGTGTGATTCACAGGGAGAGTAAAGGAACCAGCCCAACAACAAAACCCCAGACGAACCCACAGGCTCAGAGTGCAGCGACACCACCTCCCTCAGCCACCCCCGTGTGGCACAGCAGCTCTGTGCCTCTGCCCAGCACGTTCTGGGTCTGATGGCAGGGCTGGTTACAAACCCCCACGTATTTCAGCTCGTTATGGGTCAGAACAAGAATGGGAGAAGAAGATTAGCAGCACAGAGTCACGTTAAACAGAGATTAACACAGAGCTGAAAAATGAAAGTCTCTGCTCTATTTGTGTAATCCTGGCTCTTGCCTGATCTAAGGAAATCCACCGTATTAAACACACTTGGTACTATATTTAAGAACATTAAATCTTGCCATTACTACTTTCGCAGTATTTTATTTTCATAAAGCTTGAAGCCTTTCTCCAAGCTGCATCTTCCCCTCTGAGCATCATCTCTGTTTGCTGTTGATTGCAGTGACATCTATTGGAGAGGCAGCGTTTGGCTGCACGAGCTGCCTCCACTCAAGATCAGCATTTTCAGGTGACCCCCCCTCCAAAACGAAAAGTAAAAGTTAGGATTGCCTTTCCTTTGTTTTAGCACAACTTTGCATAAACCAGACTCCAAACAGCGAGACACTCAGGAATTATGAGTGGGTTGGCTTTTAATTAGTCATTTGTTAACAATCCTGGCACTTGCCCAAAATGCTGATCATCACGGTCCCATCCTCGCCCCCAGCAGCGCACAGACACTCCCAGAGATCTTGTTTCTGCCCACCCCATGTACTTGACCATTCCTTCCTCAAAGTCTCAACTGAACTAGACTCCCTTTTTTCCATCTTTTATTTTTAATGACAGCCACTGTGCTCTCACTGACCACGGACATCACTGGCACCTGGATGCTGCTAAAAACCTCAGGTGTGTTGAGAGCTGCCCAACCCCAACCCAACCCTCCTGCACCCACAGATTTATCACAACGGGGAATCACGGAACCATGGAGTGGTTTGGGTTGGAAGGGACCTTAGAAAGCTCACCCAACCCGGCCTCGGACACTTCCAGGGATGGGGAATCCACGACTTCTCCATGCCAGGGCCTCCCCACCCTCTGAGTCAAGAATGCAAAGTCCAAATACCAGAGAAGTTTTAAAATCTCTTGCTTTAGCAGAGAAGCCACTGTTCCTCAAAAAGCATCTTAGGAAGATAAATCATTATGCCTTCTTACAGCTTCATTGATTTCTACATTACCTAGAGACAAAATAAGAGGAAGGGGGCATTATTATCCCCTTATTAGATACAGTTAAATATCTTTGCAGACAGGAAGTCTGAGCACAGCAGTAGCTTAGTCCATTATCCAAGCCACCTTCCACAAATTTTTTATTACCATCTATTTTTATTATTTGAGGCTTATTTGAAACCAACCAGATCGATCTCAGTCAACTAACTGACAAAGGATTCCCCTAAAAATGTAACAGCAATTGAAATCGAGGATTTCAAGTTCTTTCAACAGCTGTCCTTTCAGTTTTCCCAGAATGGTTTTCCAGCTCTCTCCTATCTAATTTATGATTGCTACAGCTCGGTCACGAAAGCATATCCAAATTGTACAGCCAGGAATTCCCCCAAGGAAAACCTCAAAAAAAAAACAAAAACCCATTACAAACTGCTCTGCCCATCCATTTCCTCTGCTTCTTTTTACTACCAACCCCTCATTATGGCAATAAGCCACCACGGGGTGCACACAAGTCCATTAGCAGGTTCTTGGAGCACACCTCCAGCCATCCCCACTCCAGGAAAACACACCAGTGCCTATTGATGCCTCCTGCAGCACAGCTGCTCACCAGCACAAACAGCTCCTTTGTGTGCTCTCCCCTCCTTTTACTTGTTTGGATTAAAAAGAAAAAAAAAAAAAAAAAGCAAAAAAACCACCATTCACAACCCGGTATTTTTCAGATTTGAGAAGTCTAAAAAAAACCAAACATCTTTCTCCTAAACTGCCTCTGCCATGGGCAAGTGTGGGAAGGGAAAACTCCAAACCTGGGTTGTAGTGTTTCAGATGGGATGGGGTGGGATGAAGCATCTTGAAAGCTCCTTTTGCAGCAGGGTGGACATGCTGCAAGTTGTGCAAAACTCTTTTCATGCATAAACTGAAAGCCTGAAACCAGCCACCTCAAAGCAAAGAGAAAACAAAACCCACACGCAGGGTTAGAGCTGGGTACTGACCAAGATCTGGCAGTGTCACTAGAAGAAGAAATAAAACAAGAGGAAATACAACTTTCAAAGTCTGGGAAAAGCTATCTAAGAACTTAGGAAATGATGTTGGAAGTACTGGTGGCATGAAACAAAGGAGAAGCAGATGTGAAACTAAAGGGTCTTGGGTGCAAGAAGTCACATTTGAAAAAAAACCAAACAAAACACCTGGAACTTTAAACTTCTTAAACCACAGAAACACAGAGGACATGCCTGGAGTTTCTCTAAACCAAAAACTACCTCACAGTTCTATTCCCAACGAGGATTTGCCTTCTTTGGATCAAAAACAACCCTTGGAAAGAAAAGGGAGAGCATCTACAAGAAATGACTGTTTGTTCCAACAGGTCAGCAATGAGAGCTACAGTCTGAGCAGTGGGAAAGCAGAAATAAAAGGGAGCATTGCCAAAAGGCAAGTGGGTTTAGATTTTAGGGGAAATTCAATCAATACCTAAAAGGTTATTCAGCCACTTTAAGGGGAAAACAGACAAAACACGGAGACTCTGAGGCAATATGGATGAGACAGAAAGGAAAGAAAAATTCTGTAAGTATGGCAGGAAGACTAACAATGCTCTGCTTTTTCAGTCTGGGAATGATGGAGGATGTGGAGACAAAAGATGAGAGGAAGGGCTGAAAGAAGTGATAAGCAAGGACAAAAAATGTCAAATGGAGCAAGTGAAGTATTTCTGGAGTTTGAAAGAAATTGATGAGCAGGTTCCTGACACTGCAGCTGTGTTAATAAGAATGCTAAAAAATAAAATAAAATCCATCAGGAGCACAACCAGAGGACAGATTTAACAGCTGTCCCACCTTAAAATGCCCTCTAAGGCTTTCCATGCTGTGACAGAGATTGAGAACCACAGGAAGCAAATAAAGGAGAGGTTGTGATGTGAATTTACCTGGGCTGACACCACATCTTCCTTTTAGACACCTTATCTTCTAAATAAGGAAGACAATAAGTCCACCTCACCTGTTGATTTATCATTAGCTAAGGCTACAAACCCAGCAGAATTAGTTGGGTAAGTGGGTAAGGAACAGAGCAACAGGGACATACAAATGGGAGTTAAGGAAGACAAGTTCTTGCCTGGGTTGGGATTTCTGGGAAAGGTGCTCAAGAACCAGGACAGAAGTTACGAGCATCAAGTAGCTCACAAAAACAATACTATACTGGAATTTGCAGAGAAAACTTTGTTTTTCAAGTGATCACAGGACAGGGACTCTGTAAAAGGCCATTCCATAGCTGCCGAGATGCTCAATGTCATCAAGTACAGCTGGATCATTTCTAACATGCTTTTTATTGCAAGGGCTGAGGCACAAACTTAGTTTAAGCTTCCTTGGCCTGTTTTTATTTTTAAAGGAACAGAATGAGGTGAGGAAGAATATATCTCTGTTTTCCATGATTCATGGTAAAGATGGCTACTGCAAAACATTCAACTTCAGTCAGTAAAAAGAGGAGAGAAAAGGAGATTCCCCTGAACAGATCTGTCTGTGTGCTGCTGCCAAGCCTGGTAGGATTGATGAATTTAATATCAGCAGCAGCTTTACCTTTTCAGCTTCCAGACTCAGCCAGCAATATCATTAGGGATGGCAGGACAGCTAAAAAATGACCAAGCCCATGAATAAGGAATTACTTCTGTGCAAAGTATTAACTTAGGCCCAGCAAGCACTTGGATTGAGGCATATCCTAATTAGATAACTCAGGTGTCAGCCTACTTATCACACATATCCTCTAACTGGGAATTAGGACTTTAATAACGAGCTGGAATGAGTTTGTTACAATTGGAGGTTTACAGAGTCGGTTTGAGAGCTCAAGATGATGAGAAAAATCACTGTAGCAAAAAAATACAAACCAAACCCCAACAAAAGCCCACGCAGAATCACTGAATGTTACAGGGATGGATGGGACATAAAATCATCTCATTCCACCCCTGCCACGGGCAGGGCACTTTCCACTAGACCAGGTTGGTCAGGGCCTCATCCCACCTGATGCTGATTTGGTACAAAAGAGCATAAAGACAAAAAAAATAAAAGGTCACTGACTTTAGAAAGTAATTTAGGACTCCTAACTGCAAGTTCAGTATTCCTAAATATTTTACTGCAAGGTAAGCTATGGATAGTAATATTCCACTTAACCAAAGTTGTAATTAACCAGAGTTGTAATTCAAAAGCAGCTGGAATCTAAATCATGCTGCCAGAAGCTCTCCACTTGCACTGCTTCCTACTCCTTGGGTCCCTGCTCTTCCCCAGAGTGAGTATCACCACAAACCACTGCCACACCCAAAATGGGACAACTGCAGAACCCTTCCCATGAAGAGTGCTACAAAACCAGGGGATCCTTTCTTCAGCAGAGCACTGAAACAACAAATCAGCGGATTTTTCTTTTTAAAGGAATCCATCTTGCTTGAACAGCATTGCCTGGGATCAGCAGCAGGTTTTCTGGACAAGGACTTTGCACCGGTGGTCCTCAACCCACGACTGCTCAACTTACCACTGCAATTTCAGCAGTAAAACAGAACATCTCCTGTCACTGCTGACATCCCTGCCCAAGCAGCTCCTCCAGGCACAGCTTAGACATTCTGAGACTGAAAATAAACAGAGCCCTTCCTGTATCTCCTCAGAAGAGCTGAGCCCTGGGAGCCTGGCTGGGGAGAGGAACCATCTAAGTGACAAACCAGGCTGAGGATTGATGCTGTGGCCACACTGAGCACCACTTCCCACAAGCAATAAATGGCATTATCAGCACCTGATCGTGTCCCACAAACGTGATCTGATGCAATGATTGGAGCACTACTCACCCTCTACACAAGCATCCTCATCCTCCTCTTCACCCAGGGCAGCCTCCTCTGCATGATGCCTTTCGAGTGCTCTGTAAGGAGGTGGCAGCTTCATGGGAGGTGGAGCCCCATATTTTCTCTGATGGATTCAAAGACAAAGAGTTACATGTTTTGTAACCTCTGAGCACACGGAAAAAATATCCCATTGTCTGTTGCACTGAATGTGCACAGACACAGCACTTAATTACAATGCTAAATTCTGCAGCAAAGGCTTTTTGTGCAAGAAGGCAGAGCCAGAAGTGACACTGAACATCAAGGAAAAGAAACTAAAACCCAATTGTGCATGCACATTTACTTGTTGATAAAATACTTGTGTATTGTCATAAACATCAAAGTGTGAACGTTAATCAAGGGTTAAAAACAAACATTAAATTATACCCTGTTTCTTATTAGACTCCATAACAGAACTGTCTGGTGCTGATGAACGCCAGTTTTTTAAAAAATATAAAATAAGAACTCAATCCTCTTAGTCCATACATGAATATTTAAACATCACAGCCCGTCCGTATTTTGGCGTAAATTTAATAAAGATTTTGAATTATATCTCCCAATAAAATTCTATTACCTCACATAAATACAGGCAGCTCCTATAATGATGCATATAGCGGCGCATGGCAGGAATACAGAGCAGGCTCTGAGTCTGGTGGAGGCACTGGCTCAGCTCAGCAATTGGTTTCACAGCTCCAAGGAACTGGGTCCTGCCTTGGTTTGCACCACGGCTCCACTAAACGATGCTCAGCTGCATCCCTTGCCAGCCCACTGCTAATAGCAGGATGCACTTTAGAGAGGGAACACCAGGGAGGAGATGCCATTAGAGCACCCAGAATTCCTGTAATTAATTCCTTCTGTGGCTGGGAAATATGACACAACACCCAAACACATCAAGCCCAGGATAACGTTTTGGTTGGTTTTTTGTTTTTTTTTTCACTGTGTGCAATGAAAGCTGAACCTGCGTATTGATTTTTAAATTCTTGAAGTTGAATTTGTATAGAATGGTGGAAGTAGTGAGCTGCAATACGTGGAAAAATTTGTGAGGTGAAGATATCTGTCATCTCATCCATTTAAAAAACATTACAGGAAAGTGCTGCACTGAACACAGAATACAACAATAAATGGAATTAATTCAATCCACCAGTAGCAAAAGTGTGTAGTGAGAGCACTTGGAAGCACAACAGCTGTTTCCTAAAAGGATGCAACACACTTAATGTGCCTCCCACTTTTTTTCTTGAAGCCAGCACAGACAGAACTGTGCAAAATCCAGATGATCCAGGAAGCATTGTAGGACTTGGGTTCTACTTTACTGAGCAGGTGAAGATGGAAAACCTGCAGCCTCACTCTCAGCTGCCTGTGACAAATGAGTCACTTTATTATCGCTGTAATTTAGTAATAACTTACAGTCTAAATGTTGACCCTTTGGCTTTTTAAGACCTTAAACATTTGTTAGAAAGTCTGTGTGAAATTACACGAGGCACCCAGGCTTACCCAGCAGTTTTCTATGGCTCAGAGGGACAAATATCTCTTATCCCTCCTGTCCCACTGAAAATCCAGATGAGAAAATTATGCCTGGCTGCTCCATTACACCACATTTTTGTATCAACACAGAGGCAAAAGCACAGTTCGCACAGCCAACCAGCAAAATAATGTTGACATCTGGTTCGTCCACTATAGTTTGAAGTGGCTTTATATAAATTAAAGTGATCATTTTGAAACAAAGAGATCAATAGAGGAGGATAAACGCCAGCAAGTCAGAGAAAACCTTCAGCATTTGAAAAGATACAGGAAAAGGCAGATTTTCCAGCTGGATGTGGCTGCTTTCAAACCAAACTCTTTTGTGACTCTCTGAAGACTGGACTAGAAATATCACTGATTCCCCATAGGGATGTGAACTAATAATCCACTAATAGCAACTCTTTCCAGCTCCGAGACGGCCCCACAGAAGTGCAGTACAACTGCTTTGTGAGCCCATGTTCAAAGCCAAAAAGGAGCCACGCATTTATGCACTGAAGCTCTTCTATATTCCACCCACCAGTTTATAGCACCGACAGATGAAAAAGGTCTGAAAAAGATTAGGCTCCCTCTTTAACCTCGGAACGCCGCAGAACGCGACACACCGGAGTGCTGGAGATTAAAGGCAGCACGTTGCCAGAGGATGAGAGCTTTTGAGATTAGAAATATAGATAAAAAAAACACAAGAAAAGGGGATTGTAAGTGCTGCATTGGAAGTATTATCCTCTGGCATGAAAGCATGTCTTTTTCTGATAACTGAGCCTCGCTGCTCCTGTCCCCGACAGGATCTGAAAGGAGCCTTGCAAAAACTTTTGGAGGTAAAAGGGTCTTCTCAAGTACCCAACAAACACCAGAGTGCTGAGTAGGATCAAATGAAAACTTCATCCTATTTGTAGTTAGACTGCACCAGGCAAAACTTATTGTCTGCATTAATTCTGTCTCTGCTCCTGCTGCTCTCACACCCTCAAAGTACCTGAACTACACTCCTCAGTCAGGGCAAATCCCACAGGAAAACACCAAGGCCATGAGAGTGATGCAGCTGAAAAATGAAAAATTAATTTTTCCCTTATTCCCTTATTAAAACAAATCCCCTGTTTTCTACCAAACAGACTTTTTTCTCTTTGAAAGCTGCTGTGAAGTTACTTGGAAGCCACCGTGCAGTAACTGCCTCGCAATTAGCCGAGCAGCCACAGATCCCTCGGTCATTTCCTCGTTTTACACAGCTACGGGAAATGCAGGAGACTCTGTGGATTTCATCATCCCATAATGTGATTTCACTGAATTTCAGGCAGCCTCCCGTTAAAGGATATTATTTGTGTACATGTTGCCATTTCTCTGTTTCTGCTGAACAAAGGGAATCAATTTGCCTCCACACGGAGCAAACCAGGTACTTCAGACAGATGACAGCGAGGAGCTGTGCTAAGTACAGGGTTTCAGCACCCAGCAGACACCCACAGAATATATGTCAGAATATTTGGCAGGAATTTGGCAAAATGTCATCAAATCAAAGATATTTCAACAAAACACTTCAAATTTAATTTCAGACTTCGGAGGAAGCTTATCATAGAGTTAGAATACATGCTATTATACCATTTGATTTAGTAAAACCTGGGTACGGCACTGAATGGAATAAATACCTTATCACTCTTCTTTTCTTTGTCTGCATCCTGAACTTTGCTGACTTTGATTCCTTTAGGCTGGGCAGGAGAAACCACCTGAAAACCAACGTACATTACACACATCAGACAGAGCATGACAGCTGCAAAACAAACACCCAAAATCAGTTCCTGACAAGGACAAAGCTCCCCAGTGCACTCTGCATTTTGCCCCGTGTAGAAGGGCACTGCAGTGGAGTCTATAAATCACATTCCTTCACTGAATGTACTGAATTACACTCTTACAACGAAAGTTTGGAGTTTCTATGTGTACTTCAGGCAGGTAGAATTGTATGTCTGTTCTTATTAAGGCTTTAAAAAGTTTCTTGCCTTAGCCTCGAAGATGAGGAGATGCCTCAAATCTCTTGGAAATTAACTTGCTCCCAGGTAACTATTTCAGGTGCCTCTGGTGACACAGTTCACAAGGGGCTGCTGGTGTGAATCTGACTAATTTTAATTACCCCTTTGTTTCTCTGGATAACAGAGTTTATTTTTAGATTATGAAATATGGACAAATTAAAATGCACAGGGCCAGACTCTTATTACACAGGTGGGAGAGTTGAATTAACACCTAGTCAACAGATTTACATCTACTCCACGTGAATCAGAGAAATGAGGTTTCCAATCAGGCCGGAGAAGTAATCAATCAACCAAGTGGTCTGTAACTGACTGAAAGGATCCAACCTCAGACACAAAAATTGATGGAACTGGCTGAAAGGAATTTAGCCAAGTTTAAAACAAGATGCGTGTTATGCATCTACTAAGTTTCGGAATAAAAACAGAAATAAACTTACTTTTGGTACATTAGCCAAGGCCTGGACTACAAACACCACAGGATTTCCTGCGTTCTTGATGGCTTCTACTGCTTCCTCGTGGGTGGCATTTTGTAGGTCTACCCCAGAAACCTGACAAACAATGTTGATTTTTATTAGGTACAGAGTCATTACAAGGCATCACACACACTTGCAGGAGATTAGTGTACCTGAGGAAGGCATCAAAAACAGCCAAGAGTAATTATTTGTAAAGTATGTTTCGATGATGGTTTAAAGAAAAGTGTATTACTTAGTAATCATAATTAAAAGATGGCCATATGTTGCCCAAAACCATTCTAGATGAAAACATAAGGAATAAGACTGTCAGAGTGTTACATAATGTTAGATCTCACTCTTTCAGGTTTTACCTGTTTGTAAACTAAACCTGAACAGCACTATCAGCTTGGCACTCCAGATTCTAAAGTATTCATTTGGACAAAAATGAGTAAAAAAAATCAACCAGAGGTGAGAGGCAGGAATGACATTTTCCCCCACAGCACCTGGCAGAATCAGGGATTTATCCCAAACTGTGGTTATCAGTTAATTACTCCAAATCCACGCACACAAAATAACATCCATAATTCACTATGAACAGTCTGTGTTCTTGTATATATTAAATTTATGCTTATAGATATGCTATAACTTATTCCTCATTTGAATGGGAGGAGGACGCTCCCATTTTTTTCACTTCCCCCTCAGACACCAGGACACATCTTTTCTTAAATACAGAGGAGAATGTTAAAAGAGCTCCACAGCCAGACCTTAAAAAAAGAAACACCACCAGGGGCTTCCTTTGGTTTTCAAAACACAGTGTTGCCAATACTTCGTGAAGTGGTGGCAGCATTTTGTTCCTCTCTCCACCCAAAGCTTTTTGAGTCAATTTTTATTTCTTAGACTAAGAGGGAAGGTTTATCTCCATTTACCTCAAGTATTTTATCTCCAGTTTTTAAAGCTCTTGTTCTTCCTGCCGGGCTGTCTTCCAAAACTTGTTTGATAAAGATCCCTTTAAGTTCTTCTCCATTCTTCAGGCGCTTTATAACAGTCTGTCCACCAA
The DNA here is from genome assembly GCA_013397755.1 of Cnemophilus loriae. Taxonomy (NCBI): domain Eukaryota; kingdom Metazoa; phylum Chordata; class Aves; order Passeriformes; family Corvidae; genus Cnemophilus; species Cnemophilus loriae. The sequence goes on from VZTF01008876.1 coordinate 749,224, forward strand.
CAATGCTGATTCCAAGAGACACGTGAGGCTCTCTGAAGATCTCGACACTGAAAAAAAATACGTGGTAGTTTTAACAGCTTCAAACAGGTTTTTTTTTTTAAAACTACAAATGCAAAGCCTTCAATAAATGTAAGCTCCTGGTCTTTCAAGAAGATTTAACAGAGCAAAGAGATAAAGTCAGAAGCCTGAGAATGCTCTCGACAGAGTTGAGTTTTCACCCTGAGCAGATCTCACTCCAGAAAAAGAGCAGAATTCTGCTGCCAATCCATGCCCACTGGGCAGAGGCTTTTATTTCAGAGGAAGTCAGATCTTCAAGTAAACACTCATCCTCTTTCAGCTTGAGCAAAGTGTCTGGGAATGGGAAGCCCTGCAAGTGGCATGCCAGACAAATAATGAAGTATTTCATCCAACTTTCTGAACACCGACTTCAGAGCTTATTCATCAGCTCAAGCAGGAACTTTCTGATCATATTTCACTTGGGACCATAAAAACAATTCACCTAAAAATGTTAACAATACAACAAGGACGTGGCTAAAAAAGTTGGCTTGGCAATTTGGAATCCTGCCATGGGGGTTTAGCAGGGAACCCGTGGAAAGGGAGACAGCACAGCACTATGTGCATTGTTCACACCTAATAGTTATTAAATGAGCAAGAACTTGTAGGTCATCCACAACCTAAACCAGCCAAGCCTTCCCAAGTCAGCTGTACAAATAGAAGGTAGAATTCTGCTGAACATCTGTTAAAAATTCCCTGTCTTCAGGAAAGCCCAAGGTACACAGGTACCCTAAAGTTATTGGCAGAGGAGGAGAGAAAAAAATAAAAAAAAACACCCAACAAGAACTAATCTGGCTCACAGAAAAAAAAAAGACATAAGGTAAATGGGAAGGAAGAATGTAATCATATGAACATACGTCCGTGGTGGTCCCCAGTGGCTGAAGTTTGGAGTTTCTTCTCCTTCTCCTTCTTCTCTCTCGGGTAATTCACTAATTTGGGGCAGAGGGGAGGAATAAAAAAATAAAAGAGGCATCACCCATGCCAGGTCACAATTCCTCACATATTTTGTATCTGGCAGCGAGACAGCAACACCTTCTCACACTGCCCAGTTTAAAGCAAATGTACAGAGTCAACAGACCAGACAGGAATTTTTGTATTTAGGTTTAAATGTACTTAAGGAATGCTCCAGAAATAAACATGATGGGCAGACCAAATTTATAAGCTGCTCTGTGATACACAAATCTGCGCTGCACTGACTCATTCGAAATGACTATTTAAGCAATTAACATTTACTTTCTGATAAATATGCTGTGATGCTTGGAGAGGGATATAAACATGCCAAAGCCAGCAAGCAGATCGTGATCCAAGTGGGAGAACAGATCCTGTGTGTTCCATTAAACCCTACAGAATAATCCTCTTCACCTTATTGTTGAGCTGCTTTCCCTCTGAGAAGAGATTGCAGATGAAATTAGGGAAGCACTGAGGATTGGAATCAACAGGCCCCAAAAGCTCCACTACCCACTGACCCCAAACTGGTGGGGAAAGACTGGGACAGATAAGGCAAATATCCACAGCCAGTGGTTTCTCAGCACCACTGGCAGGACTGAAGTTTCCTGCAGAGGCCCGAGAGCCCTGGCTGAACTGCTCTTCCCAAAAGGAAGAGCAAAGGAAAGGGAAAACCAAGAGGAGAGCTCCTCAAGGAGCCATGAGCAAAGGCTCCATCCCTCTCCTCCAGGCCACCTCCGCACTCCCCTCACTGTGGAGGAAGTGAGGTGGTGGCAGAGCCATTCGCACTTTTCTGTCCCAGTACTCCGGGGAGGAAACAGGGGAAGTTTTAAGGTTTTAAGCCAAACTCTGTCTCCTGGGGTCAAAGTTACAGACCTGGCCCTCTATGTCTATCTGAGCATTCCACACAGCCTTTAATGGTGATTCAGCTGAGTAAAGCAAGAGGACAGTTAAGGTCATTAACTGAATGTCTTTCAAAACCTGAAATCTCCCTCCGTACCTGCACGATGCTGTTCTAGGCTGAGCTAAGGTGGTTACTCTCCCCAGTTCCTTGTTCTTGGGAAAAACATAATTCTCCTCTTTTAGCTCTTCCTTTCCAATAGCCTCCGAATCAACAGCAAGCCCAGGCCCTTTGGAGTCACTCTGAGGCTCTGTCCCTGAAGAAGAAAAAGGGTAGATGTGAACTTTTGCTTCCTCTGTCCAGGCACCCACCAATTATTTCACCCTTGGAATGAAACCCTTTATCCCACCAGGTTCCAAATGTGTTCAAGGCCAGGTTGGATGGGGCTTGGAGCTCCTTCCTCCTGAGCAGGGAGTGCTACTGCAGGCAGGCTGATAAATTTATTTATCAATTTATTTAACCTGATCAAATTTATTACCCTGATTAATCTGCCAAATCCTAACCATGCATCTCTGGCCATCTGACAAGGAGAAACTTTGCTGCTGAGCACAGATCACAAACCCAAGATATGGGGCAATTATCAACCACACTGATCACCTGCAAATTTTTGGTTGTGCTAAAGTCACCTCCAGAGCCTGTCAGTTTATTTCTGTATTTATCACTGACCAAACTTGGAGGAGGAAGCAAGATTATAAAGCTGAAACCCATTTAAAGCCAGACTGTCTTGAGCCTGCGGAATTCTTGATTTGAGTATTTTCTCATTTCAAAGTATTTGTGTTTTGGTAAAAAATTTAGATTTGTAAATACCAAATTACGAGATAAAGAAAAACCTTCTTACAAACCTAAATCCATCTCGGTTTTCACTTCTGACTGGGTTGTTTCAGTATCAAATATGTCTTTTTGGTAGCTGCTGTGTGCTGTGGTTCCAGAAAAGTGTGACCTTATAGCAGCATTCTCTTCACACTTCACAGAGGAGAAAAGAAGTAATTAAAGTTAGAAAGCAATGGTATTAACTTACACAGGGGTATTTGACAGGAACATTAATTTTTACAGCAAACATACACATTTCCTCAGCTACATTCCTATTTATTCAGGTAACTATGAAATACTAACTGCTCATTTAAACACTAACTGCTCATTTATGCACTGCATTAAGAAGAGGCATGAAAAATGTTCTATGCAATTGAAATATAAAGCAACTGTATCTTTCTCCTCACCTGTAATACAGACAAAAATTTCTTTGCTCTTGCTCATTTGTTTTTTGTAAGTAACAAACGTATAAATTTAATATTGTGCACTCTGGTATGAAACTGTCAGTAGAAACTTCATTTTATCTGTTTATACACATACTGCTTAAGGGGACAAGCCAAACAAAACCTGAAATTCTCTGTGGCTGTCATGTTAAATCCTTTTCCACTCCATTTTTTTTGCATATAAAAGCACATACCTCAGAAGCTGGTGCATGAGAGGCTGATAATATCACTTTTTTGTTTGGTAAGGGGATGAACAAAGAATCAGAAGAAAAAAATAATTCCCAGAATACTGGAGAAAGATGTACAAATAAGAGTTTTGCAATTGACCTGACGTTGTCTCCTCCTACTCCTTTATCCACCAGTATCCTTGCCGTAATTCCTTCCACCACATCATTTTTTGCTCAACTACACAAACTGGTTGAAGGAACTGATTTGGGTTTAAAATAATGAGGAAAAGAGGGAGTTTCTTTCACTGAAGCCCCTGGACTATCAAACCCATGAAGTGACATTCTGCTGTTACTGACACACCCCATATCGGCACAGCTTCCAGAAAAAACCCCAAACCCACAAGTTTTTGGGTAAAAAGACAAATTCAGGATGCCTGTAAATACACCAACCACATATCTCACTCCAGCAGGTAAATATACAGACTATAAGTAACCCAAAAAACCCTTCCAAAATGTACAAAGGGATAGATTGGTGTCTGCTAGACGTACGCAAGTAAATAAATTAGTTAAATTGTAGCAATTAAAACATTAGAGAGAGCTCTCAAGGGTTTAGTTTTGGAGTCTGCCCTGAGGGATCTGTGCTCAGGGTACAGCATCCCTTACCATTTGATCTTTACTGAATGGACACTCCGGGGACTCTCTGGGACTTAGGCTAACACTGGATCCTAAATCTTGTATTTCAGCAGTGTCCAGTTGCTTCGCCCATCGTTCTGTATCCAGGTTCCTGGCTGGAGCTGCCTCCTCTCCACCTGAGCCACCGCATTTCAGCAGGTCTGAATCCTCTTCGTACTCCTCATCCACCAGCATCTCCCGTTCCCCCTCCACGTCCTCCGCTGCGCGTTTCAGAAATTCACACATCTCCCAGGACTCCTTCCCATACCCATCATCCTTCTGAGAAAGCTGAAATGACCTTCCCAAGTCCAAGTGGGGCTCATCAACGAGTTCTTCTTTAAAGGGTGCCTCATCCCTGAAACCCTGCAAAGATCATTAAAGGAATATAGATTTTACATTTTTTCCTCCCAGCTCTTTTAAAGCTATGCTTTATTTTTTTGCCCATGTTAAAAGTACATCCTGATTTTTAAAGTGAAAATCTTCTACCTTTTGCATTTTCTGAAAGAAAATAGACTCTCTGACTTATGATTTTAACACAGAAAGTAGACAGTGCAATTACTTTTTTTTTTTAATATAAAAAATTTAAGTTGCACAGCTAAGATACTGCTGCAGCCATTTAGAAAAACCAATCTGGACTGAAGTTAGGGAATGAAATTATAAATTAACACTAAAAACACCACAGGAGAAAGCATATATAAATCTAGTTAAAGTATCTCTGTGCTTCAGACATATCTGCTGTTGTTTTATGAATGCATGAACATTTCTTAAAATACTGTTAGCTAAATAAACAGCCTAAGAGTTTGCTTATGCAACAGTGTCAGCAACTTAAAAACCTCCCAAGAAACCCCAAATAAAAGCCATACTTGCTTGGATATTCCATACAACTTCTAACCTGTGGCAAAGAGGGGAAACTGATGACCCACATACCCAAAAAAAAAAAAAAAGATATAAATGACTGTTCTTTGCCTTCCTGCCTTAAAGAGAACAGTGCTCACCTTTCTACTGCACCCAAACCACAGAGCAACAAACCAAAAAAACAAACAACAAAACCGAGGGAAAAGGTATTAAAACCCACTCTGAAAGATCTCACTCAACAGTTCTCCTTCTGGGATTTGTCATGTGCCTCCCCACCTTCCAACAACTCCTGTTTCTCCCAGATGGAATGGGGTCTATTCACTGGCTCACAGTGAGGCTGGGATTTTATGCTCTGCACTTATCCCAGAATTTTGCCACACACTGAGAGCTTTTCCCCTCTTTTCTTCAGGCCACCAAGTCTCTGTGGCCTGAAGAAACCCCAAACCCAAATTCAACACCCCGAAACCAATGGACAGATCCAGGGCTCCTTCCTCAAAATGTTTTTGTTTCTGCTTCCTGCCCCTTCCCAGACTCCCCACGGCACTGCACCACTTCTGACCTTCGGTGTCAGGATCCTGTTTTGTTACATTTGTACAAATACAGAAGGAAAGCCCCCAGACACTGCCAAGATGTTTGTATAATTCAAGTGAAAGGCAGGAGAGAAAACGAGAGAGAGGCAGGAGCAAAAGGAAACAATGCAGTCAATAGCTGGCACGAGAGCAGGACACCAGCAATCTAGAAATTAGCCCATTTTATTAATTTAACTAGCATTAAATGTCCCTTTAATCCATTTGATCCGTGCACCTCGATCTCACAAAACACCCAGCCTGAAGAGATCCTAATTCTCTGCATTTTCACTTCATTTCCCTTCGCTCCTGCAGCGTCGTTCTCCCAGCACTTCCCCGAGTCCAGGGCACACAGATCAGCTGGCTGTGCTCAGAACCACGCAGGGTTTGTGTCCCTGGCCCAGCAGCTTGCTCTGTACCCTCCCTGACTGCTGCACTGCAGCACCAGCAGCGCAGGGAATGCTGCAAACGTGGCACTGAAGTCCACTCTGGCAGCAAATAAAATCCTCCAGCTCCTTCATTTTGAGGTTGAAATTTTGGTTGCCAGTGCCTCAGAGTGGGAGCCACCACTCCACACCGCTCCTGGCTCCTGTGTGAGCAGGTAAGGTAATAAATGGATGGGAATTTCAGCTACTACCAAAGCCATCACACATGAGGTAAAACAAAATGCAAGTAAATTCCTCCGCGGGTGTTTTGTCCAAATTGATCGTTCCAGTTTCAGGGCTTTAAGATAAAATACTTTCTTTAAAAATACTTAATGACATTGGTTTTATTTAGGAAGTAGAAAACCAATCTGAGCTGGCAGAGGACGAATTCTCTGCAACCCTTCTCACTCCTCTGGAAAACAACAAACGCCATTTTACATCGTGGAAATCAGTAAATACCATTTATCATCATCCAGGCTGATTTCTTCACAGTATACCCACATCCACCCCATAATACTGCTCCTTTTGGTGCTTCTAATCTACCATTTCAGCCTTAAAAATAGGTTTGCATCCAGAGACAGGTACACATGTTCAGCTACACGAAAATCTGGAATTTATTTTTCTTCCTGTGCTGCAGTTCTGGATGATCCTTTATGTGTTGTATTTTCTGGTCTAAAAAGAATACATTTACCAGCACGAATTTTGCAAAGCACTCGAGAACAGATGAAAGTTAAAAGATATCCACATCTCTCTAGCTCTGCCCTGGTGAGAACTGCAGTATTATTGCCTATTACCCTGGTATCTGAGTTTCTCACTATCTTTAGTGCCACATCCTCCCACAGTAAACAGAATTATTTCTCAGATAGTCAGAAAGAGGAGAGTTGAGGCAAGAGTAAAGAAATCACTCCAGAGAACATCGGAAGGCTGCGAAGGAGAAAATATTTCAGGAGTGCCTTATACTCTGGACTACTTTTTTGTTTTGCCTCGTGATAATTAAAAGCATTCTGCTTCCATACTTCACTTTCTCTGCAAAGCTGAGCCCACCACTTCTGATTATAATAACAACACAGCATTCCTATTCCATAGCCAAGGTAACCCGAGGTATTTTAATGACATAATAAATTTGATAAGGCAGTCTGGGAACTGCATTGGTAAGTGCTCCCAATGCACTTGGCACGCAGTTCGCTGTTAGAGGCTTTTTCAGAGGGAATCCAATACTTTCAGTCTTATCTGAAAAAACATCCTAGATTTTTTACTTTAAAACATCATTTCCCGTCTGTATAAACTTGAGTTGAACCAAAAAAGTAACCAAATACCTGGGGTGCTTCAAGTATTACTGAGAAATTAGTGTTATCTACTGGTTCTGGAGACCCAGGGCTGCTTTTGATGCTGCTGGTATCCACACCGTGCATGTCCTCCTCCTCTCTGCTTTCTCCCTAAAAAAGGTAATCCAAGCAAAGAGTCAGGAAAACGACAAAAAAAAATTCCCACATTTTTCAATAAATTAGAAGGGAGAAGGAGAACCGGCCATTAAAAAAGAGACAGAGAAAGGCTACAGAATTATGAAAATATAAAGTCAAAAATGGAGAAGATGAAGTCAACAGCTTTTATTCTTTGAGATATTGGCTCAGATGCACTAAAACCTAAAGAGATATGTAGGAAAGAAAGACAAATACAAAGATATGAACAACAAAATATCCATTTTTAGAGAAGGAAAGAATCTATTTAACAGCTTTCCTACATTCCTATTTCACAACTCCTCTACCACTTTGAATTACAAGCACTTTCTATTAACTGGGGCTTTAATTAATTTTGCCCGGGTGCCCTGGATGAACAATACTGCAGCATTCCCCAGTAAACTACCGTTCCAAAGCCCTGATTCCAGAAAAGGGAAATTCTGCTTGAATTTACAGTCTTGACTTCAAACAGAGTAAGTTTCTTTGATGTCAGTGGAGCTCAAGCAAGCACTCAGCAGTGTCTCAGAGAGAAATGGGCTCCAGCACACGTTTAAGTGGGTTGCTGAAGTGCTGGAACCACGTCACACCTGTGCACGGTGCACGTGGGTCTGCCCAGGCACATCTCCCAGTTCCACGTGGATGTGCTTTAACGAGGAATTCAAACATGCTGGTTTTCCAGTCAGACCTTCTGGACACCGAGCTGCCCATTTGCCAGAATTTCTGGCCCTCTCAAGGCACAGCAGCTCAGCTGTTTCCCAAATGCACACGTACCCCTACCCCGAATCCTCCCCGCAAACACAACAACCCCATCTGCGCGCGCCAGAGGATCGAACAGGAAAAAAAAATAGTTAAAATCAGTTCTTACCACCAAAGGCTTGCAGATTCCAAGGGAAACTGTACCTGGGGGCACAGATTTCAGCACTTCCACTGCCTCTGCCAAGGTGGCACCGTCCAAGTATTTCTCATTGACGAACACCAAGCGGTCACCCGGCAAAATCTGCCCCCCGCGCTCGGCCACTCCACCTGCCACCAGGGAGCTGATCACAATGGCTGTTCCTGCTGGGTCCAACGGGTCCTGGGGGGAAAAAAATAAAAAAAAACCACCCCCAAGTGAAGGCCTTGAAAGATGAGGTTTGTTGGGAGCGTGTAAAGAGCGCTCAAGCACGTTCATCCTCCAATGCTACAGAACTGAGGCGTTCAGAAAACACTGTCTGCTAACACTGCCAAGGCTTACAGTGTGCAAAAAGGAAGATATCCCATCACTTGCCTAATCCATTAAGAAATGTTAAGATCTGAAAGGTGACCGATACCCTGCCTGCCCTCTCCTTACACACACACACACACAGCCAGGCCAACCTGCAAATAGAACAACACTGGCAGCCTTCCACCAGCCTCCATCCAGCCTGGGACGTGCTAATGTCACGGAAAATAACCACTCTGCACGTCACCCGAGGGCTTCAGAGCAGCAGAACTGATGGTAAAAGAAATCACTGCAACGTCAGAGATTTAATTCAAAATATTAAGCTCAAATGAAGCCCCCAAATATTGAAGAAGTGGCAGTTTATGTGTGCTGTGTTACTGCAGCGTTTCTGCTTTGTCAACTCCACGTGGCAACTTGTAAGAGACATTTTCTCCACCTTTACAGGGAACAGGAGACAGCCACAGAAGAGTAACTAGGATTATTACTGAACACAAGGAACGCTGTCGAGGCGGATGCAGAGAGTGTCAAGCACAAAATATTAAACACATTGTAAACTGATGCAAAGACATCCACTTCACTTGATCTCTTATCCAGTATTAGCCTTTGCTTTGTGTCCTGTACCATTTCTATCATGCCTTCACTTATTAAAAAAATGATTCTCAATCCAATAAAATTATAAATTGTTATATACTGGTAGAAAGATATACAAAACAAATGTGTGGGCTTTTAATTTTTTTAAATTTTTGTTTCCTCATTTGTTTTTCTAAGATTGCAATTAGCCTTTCTCTCCCTTGCTAAAGGCTCATAAAGTTCAGGAATGCTCCTTGCATGCACTGGGTCTCCAAATGCACAATCATGGACTATTTTTCCCTCAGGACTTGCATCTTATTCAGGGCATGGGAGGGATAAAAAAAGGGCAAAATTCAAATCACAAAGACCACCATGAATTCAGCACCTCAGTGTTAATTTGAAAACAGGAATGCTCTTTAAGCTCTTTATTTTTATATGACTATACACCGCTTTCCAAGGGCACATGTTTTTTAAGGTATGTGCAAACGTATGAGGCAATGCCTGTAATATCTGCAAAAGGCTGAAATTAGAGAAGTGAAATTAGAGTTCAGCAGGAAGAGCCACGCCGGAGCTGGATTCAAATAAATAAAGATTAGCAACAATTCTCTCCTGTTCTACTGCTCGATCCTGCTCTTTTACAATTTCATAATTTCACAATTTATCCGCAGTGCACACAAGAGGTTTCCTCATGAGTGTCTTGTCTTGGCAGCCAAGCCCAGCAGGCTCCCTGAGCTTGCCTCCTGTGCCAAGGTGCTCGTGCTGCCCGAGTGTCTGTGCCCAAACCTGCTGCACCTGGTGCTGAGGGGAGGATTCCCTGTGCTGCCAACAGCATCCCCTCGGGAGATTTTCAGGAACAAACCAAAGCCCAGCAAGTTCAGAAGAAGAATCCAAAGAGATTCCAAAATGTGGGGGAAAAAAAAAAAGAGCTTTGCTTTAAGTGTTGAACGTAGAAAACTGGAGTTACTGCTGCCCTTTGCTCTTGCCAGCAAACCCCTGTGCCCAACCAGCCCAACGACCCTGGAACCAACACAGACTTCTGAGATGGTTTTAATCTAGGGGTTTGCTCCACTGGAAATTAGAAATAACCTTCTGGACATCTTTGCAGCCCCAGGATCCAGCCCAGACAGCCACTTTCCAGCAAGCAAGGCACTGCTCACATCGGGGAGGCTTTGCTGGAGAACTAAACCAGCAAGTTTTCCTATCATGGGCTCATCTTGCCGTGGCAAGGGAGGTTTATGCTGGTTCCCTGAATGGGTGAATGCTCTCTCAGCAAAACTACACCTTTGCTGACACAACAGCTCTTGTAATATGACTTTTGCTGGCTTGGCTATATTGATAAAAAATGAACGAAACAAACCCAGCACTCACCCCCACCCATGCAGATAAGCAGACAAAATTCTGAGAGTGAACGACTGGCCCAGTAACTACGGTGCTGGCTGAGGATGGGGGAGAACCAGGTTCAAACCCCTGCTCTGTCTGATCTAAATCTGTTCTTTTTTGGGTTCTGGATCAGAACCACTTAAGCAGGACATGGGAATCTCACCATTAGCTGTTTCTATGCAGGGTCAGTGGCCTAACTACCACATTTCTGATGAGAAACAGTCCTGTTTCAACTCACTGCCAAAATAAAAACAGTTTTGCTCAATAAATCATCATGTTTTGGTAAGGGATAATTTAGCTGAAAGAAGTGTTTTGAGCAGCTTTAATCCTCACATGAAAAAGGAAGAGAGTTCCTGCAAAGAAACAGCTCCTAGACAGAGGAGTTTCGAGGACAACATGTTTATTCTCCCTGCTTCACAACATACACAAAAGCATAAGCCATGCACTGGAATCGCTTCATGAAGAGCAGCAGAAATCTTAAAAAAGGGGGCCCATGTTAAAAACTGTTGTCCAGGAGAGCAGAAAACGATTCCACTGCTGGTTTCAAGCAGAGGGAGCTATTGTACAGGGAGAGAAGAGCGGGATGAACCGCACAGTGAGAGCTCAGCCAGCAGCACCAGCAGTGCTCAAAACCTCAGGGCTCACCAGTGGCTGAACCACGATGCCACTGCCACGAGGAATGCAACAAAAGCTGCACAAGAAGGCACAGAGCCACTGAATTTCAAGGTGCAATCATGTATCCGTATTCTCTATAATTTAATATTCTATCTCAACAGTGGACTGCGTTGTGCTTTCCTTACCGAAACCAAAGGAACACTGGGATTTTTTTTGAAACTTTGCCTTATGATTTAGCCTTGACCCCAAGCACACCCTAAAGAACCACCTGCTAAAACAAGACAGCAAACACCAAATTCACATTTTCTAAATGGTGAGTACAACTGGGCCGGCTTATTCTCGAAACAAAGCAGTGCTTGCAGGATGAAAAGCAGATCCTTTCCTTCTATACTAAGTGCAAAAGGTATAGTTTGTAGATAGTTAGTATAGTTAAAAGGCAAGTTCACTCCCACAGTGGGATTTTGAGGCTGCCTCCACATTAACAGACCAGCTAGAACCATTCCAAAAGTTACTACAGAGCACCAGTGTGACTGCACACCCACTCTGAGGCTCTAGACTCATTTTACTTGGCTCATGTTAAGCCAGATAATAGTAATTTTTAGTCACCAGCAGGCAGGACCAGATTTCAGCCTCTACTTTAAAGTGAAAGCTCATTTACTGGGATGGAGTTTGCAAGCTGGGGAGAAACTCCCTCCCTAAACCCAGAAGTGATACGATTTCAGTATTTCAAGAAATTATCACGTGGCTTTGCATCAGAGCAAAAGGAGAGTGCAATGGACAATCCCATGTTAAAATGAGCACGAATCATACAAACATTTAGACTGGAAAAGACCTCCAAGGTCGTTATGAACAGGCCTTGGCACATTTAAAGAGGAACTTTTACCTTTCCTGAAGGATTCCTTTGCACCAACGAATCATTTACGAACAACGAGGAAAGGAACCGGACTGCAAAGCAAGGCCGTGAGGAGACAAACCCCCTTAACTCACAGGCACTGACACAAGGTCCTTTTTTTAGAAGAATTACATGTGAGAACTGTTTGCCACTTGTGTAAACGCTGAGAGCTGCCCCCTGCCATGCAGCAGCAGCAGCCCAGGTCAGTGGCCTCCAGGTAACCCTTTGAGGAACTCGTGTGCTGTGGCTGCTGTCCTTCCCTTTGTGCCCGAGCCAGCCACGGAGTCTATGAACTTGTTTAAAATAGCCACAATTTATTCATACTTAGCACACCATATATTTAACTATGTTGAACCACAGGTTTTCCCTTCTCCCCCTGTGCCCACCCCGCTCCTCATCAAAACCCACAAACGTTTCCCGGAGTCCAGGCGTCAAATTTTTCTCCTTATTTTCAGAGCCTCGTTTGTTCTGGATTCATTTAGCACTGGAGAGTCAGGCAGGGGCCACTGCAGTTGCTGCCTCTGGGTTCGGGGCAGTACGAAATCTCTTAAAAACCCGAGCTCTGCTAAAATGTTAAAGAGTCCCAGGAGTTAAGAGAGTCCTACGTGCAACGCCGGAGCTGCAACTTTACTGTGGCTTCGACTGCCTCGGGCACCAAACACCCACACTCAGAGGGCCTTAGGAAGCAGATGTGGAGACAGAACCAGTGCAGCCGACCTCTGCCCATCCTGCTGGGAATCACAAGCGATAAACCAGGCTGACTGTTCCCTCGTCCCTCCTGAAAGGTGAGGTGTGCAGCAGCCAAGAGAGGGCACTCCAGGCCAGCCCAGCTCCCACCACCGCAGGCATTCCCTGCTCTGACAACCCATCCCCATCCACCCAGCCAGCCCCAGCAGACCCTCCCCGGGCTGAGGATGAGGAGCACTGAAACTACAGCTCCACTGGATGGGAGCAGCTCCCACGTTTGCTGGGGTTTTGTTTGTGTTCTGCTTTTTTTTAAAGGCTCGTATGAAAATGTAAGACAAAGCTGCGGGTGACTGACATTCCCTGTGTAAAGTCACTCTCACTTAGTTACAGGCTATATTAGTTTTGGCATCACTTGAGATCTAAATCCAGCTAGCCTGACTTCCTAGAATATTTCAGCTTTCTTCAAGCAACAAACTGCCTGCTGCCACAAAAACACGCATCCAAAATAGCATGGCAAAGGATCCCAAAAGAAACAGTTTGAAACTTTTTTCCCCCCTGTGCCATTTTTTGATTTATCTGAACATTTTTACAAGTGCCAATTTGTATACTGCAGGTTCCTGTGAGGGAGCCAAAACAAACACCTTGGAGCTCAGAGGTCAGAGCAGCCCAGCTTCATTACATTTTGCATGGGACCACTTCCAGGTCTAACACACATACCCATATTTAAAACTCTTCAGTGAATAAGATACCAGGCTGGAAGACTCTTAGACACGACACTTTTTATGCTGAACAAGGAAAATACACTCGTCGACAATGAAAAGAACCGGAGGCATTTTATGTTTGTCTCACTATCACGTAGAACAAAGGCAGAAGTGCACATGAGTAATGGACCTGTACGTTCAGCGTTGTGAAATTACTCAAAGTACTCATCTACGCTCTCATTTTGTGAGGTGCCTGTCGTTCCCTTTGCAGAGCCACCCTCCACAGTGACACCAACAAGACCGATGGGATACAAGAGTCAAGACTGACAAGCACCCTGCAGCCTTTTCAGAGCACAGAGTGCCTCTGAACAGACAGGGGAGAGAGGGAGAGCCAGCTGTGAGTGAGGTCTGATTCCCTCCTTAAGGTGGCCTCACTTTAGGGTTGAGACTCAAGGTCCAAACCTTCTGTTCACTCACTCCAACACGTTTACAGCAGTTGGCCGCAGGAACTGCCAAAGGCACTTTAAAGCCTGGAAAAACATCCCTGAGAAAGTGCTCAACTGGTGTTCGTTAGATCCACTGCACCGGAGCGAAATTCGAAGCATTTCAGACCTGTTTCTGCCTCTTCCACTCGGACTGCAGGCAGCAGGGCTGCTCAGGAAGGGGATTACACAACGCACTGCCTCTGGCTGTACCACAGAAATAAACTGCAGGCTGATGTGCTGAAGCAACACAAACTTAAATACAGAGCGGCATTCAAGGAGGAACGCTGAACTTTGCTGTGATGTAAGGCAAAGCACTGGAAATAAAACATTACTATTTATTGATCTGCAGTGAGGGAATAAAGCAATGAATTTCAGAAGCTCTGGTGTGCAGCCGGCGTTAATCAAAACTTCTGTTGTGGGAAATGTCAGCAAAGAAACAGGAATTCGCAGGGAAGGGAAAAGAAACAGAAACAAACCACACAGAGCCCCACCCAAAGGAGGAGAGGGAACAGCAAAATAAAGAGGAGGAGGAGGTGGCACAATGGGTTTCCCACAGCAGGCTTTCATCATCTGGGATCTGAAATCGTATCAGCCTTCTCCAGCAAGAACGAACACGGTGGCCGGGGTGACTCAGATCTGGCAGGGCTGGAGAGCACAGCACAGCCCCCACCCCTCTGCTGTGGACCAGGGACCCCAGGGAACGTGCCAAGGGAAAAGACCTCACACACTACTGCTCTTCCCAAACAAAAAGATCAGAGATAGGCACCGGCTCTGGGCGTTTTCACTGTCACCGTGCAGTGGACTCAGGTGCCTGTCGCTATCTTTTAATTTATCAAACTTCTCAATCCATCTAAGGTTTTATCCGCCTTTCAGATTTGCTCTCGACAGAGCTAAAGTCACAGGGATTACACTCATTAGACTCTCTTAATATCTTAGACTTTCAGACTTTCCAGCTCCAGAAAAAACGCACCGAGTGCTGACTACAGGGAAAAGCCACAGAGATAAGGAAAAAAAAAAATCCCCGAACTCATAAGGAAGTGGAGGAAAGCCACTGTGTGATGAGATAAAGAAGGGATAGAGATGTGTGGTGGGAAAGAAGGAAAAAAACACCAACAAGCCAAGGGAAAAAGTATAAATGGTATCACCTACACAGCCTGCGCTCAGTGGGCCTTGACAAAGGTTGTGGGTTTGATCAGCTTTCAGATTCAAAGAATTCCTGAACTCAAAGTCCAACCAGAGCACTTCCACCAGCGAGGTGAGCTGGCCTCAGCACTGGTAAAAGCCTGTGGAAGTGCAGGATGTGCTTCCACACAAACCAGAGCTCTCCTCTGCATGAAAACCTTGCATTACAAACAGCGAACACATGAATTATGGAAGACTTGCTGCAGAAAAAGCTGCAAAATAGAAGTGGGGGCACAGGACAGGCTGGGTTTTATGCAACAAGGATCTGCAAACAGTGACTTGGCCCAAAGAATCACTGAATCCCAGGCTGGGTTGGGTTGAAAGGGACCTCAAAGATCATCTCATTCCACCCCCTGCCCTGGGCAGGGACACCTTCCACTATCCCAAGGTGCTCAGAGCTGCACCCAGTCTAGCCTTGAACACTTCCAGGGAATGGGCCAGGGTGGACAGGGGAGCAGACAGAAGGGTTGGCAGAAAGGTTGCAGAGAATTTTAAGGCTACAGTGAAACAGTGAGAACAGACAGGAAATTCCAAGTGCAACAGGACTCCATGGATTTGGGGAGCAGCATCCTCCAGCAGGGTGAGGTGCTAAGAAAACAGAACAACTCATAACTTCCATGAGTTTTCAGGATGCTTCATGCTTATCCATCAGCACCAACATACACCTCGAATCTCACCGTTTCAGAACAGATTCGGAGCTGTCTGGGCTGAGCTCTTCCACACCCATTGCTCCATCATCTCCACATGCCCACTGCCAGGCCAGCACAGCTTCCTCCAGCCTCATCTACATTATCTCAGCCTTGCTGAGATTTACCAAGTGGTTAACAGAAAATCCAGCTACAGTTTTGTCCCTTTAAATTCTCGCCTTCTCTCGCAGGCAGAAGACATCTGTGGAATAATAATGAATTTCTTTGGTTTGGGGTTTTTTGTTTTTATTAAAAGCTATTCTTTCTAGCAGGAAATGAAAAAGAACAACCAGATTGGAGAATTTGGGGGAAGAAGGGAAAACATTTCTAAAGGTTAATAGTAATAATACTGCTCAGCATTTATTTCAAGGATATGCAACAAAGCAAAGAAAAACAGATGTTCTCAGTAATGCTCCAGTTTCTCTGCAAACTCAGGTATTGTCCAGAGCTGCTGCAGCTCACAGGGACAGGAAGGATGCTCCTAGAATTTGCTCTACAAGACAGCAAAAGGAGGGATAAGGAAAATCTCTGTCCTTTACTGAATGCAGGACAACCTGGGGATCAGCACAGCTTCGTGAAAGGCAAGTCCTGCTCAACCAAAATCTGCTGCCCTGCTTTTGGCTGGGGTAACCCACGGCTGAGATAAGAGCAGTTTAACAACTGAATAAAGTAAAAGACAATAGCTAATGCTAACAACTAATAAATATAATGAAAAGGGACATAACAAAAAGAGAGAGAGAGAGGAATAAAACCTGAGAAAAACAAGTGAAGCACAACCCTGATGCCCAGCCTGTTCCTGAGCAGTAATTCACCCCTCGTGGCCAACTCCCCCCGTTTATGTACCGAGCATGATATCCCACAGTATGGAATATCCCTCTGGCTAGTTCAGATCAACCCTCCTGGCTTCTGGTGCACCTCCTCGCTGGCAGAGCATGGGAAACTGAGAAGTCCTTGACTCAGAGTAATCGCTACTTAGCAACAACTAAAACACCACCGTGTTATCAACATTGTTCTCATGCTAAATCCAAAACACAGCACTGCACCAGCTTCTGAGAGGGAAATTAACTCTATCCCAGCCAAAACCACAGCACCTGCTTAGTGGGTGAGGGAAAAGCTGCGGACGTGGATACCTGGACTTTTGTGAAGCCTTTGATGCTGTTTCCCCACAGCATTCTCCTGGAAAAACTGGCTGTGCATGGCTTGGATGGCCAAGAAGGCCAGTGGTACCCGGCTTTTGTCAGCTCTGCTGTGGCAGCAGGACCAGGGCAGTGCTTGTCCCCTGTGCTGGGCCCTGCTGAGGCACCTGGAATCCTGAGGTCACAACAAGGAGGACACTGAGGGGCTGGAGCATGTCTAAGGAGGGGAATGGAGCTGGGGAAGGGTTTGGAGCACCAGGAGAGGCTGGGGGAGCTGGGAAAGGGGCTCAGCCTGGAGAAAAGGAGGCTCAGGGGGGACCTTGTGGCTCTGCACAACTCCCTGACAGGAGGGGGCAGCCGGGGGGGTCGGGCTCTGCTCGCAGGGAACAGGGACAGGAGGAGAGGGAACGGCCCCAGGCTGGATTCTGGGAAGATTTCTTCCCCAAAAAGGCTGTCCAGCCCTGGCACAGCTGCCCAGGACAGTGGTGGAGTCCCCATCCCTGTGGGGGGATTTAAAAGCCATATGGATGTGGCACCTGGGGACAAGGGGCAGTGGTGGCCTTGGCAGTGCAGAGGGGAACAGTTGGACTCAAAGGTCTCAGAGGACTTTCCCAACTTGAATAATTCTCTGAGATTCCTCCCTAACTTCTCACTTAGACTGATGAACCCCTCCAGCCCAGTGTCAGGGAATACCCAAGCCCTAATGTGACTTCCTGCCTCCAGGTTCTCCAGCTCTCCCCCTCATCAAGCTGTTCCTGTGGGTCTGTCTGGATCTTCGTGGGATACACAGTCCCTTTGACTTCTTATTAAAGTGGTCTCTGCTCTCCCCACACATTAGTACTGCAGCACTGAGGTTTTGGAATCCACTAATCATGAACACCTCAGAAACTTCTCCAGGAATGTGCTCAGCTGCATTCACCGGCTCTTAGGTCCTGAAAAAGTAGTTTTTAAGCTGAACTCCAAGAGAATTTTTCAAAAAGCTACACTGAATTCAATTCATGACACACTATTAAGAATTATTTTACACATGAAGCAGCTTAATATGATTTAAAGGATGCAGAACTTTCCCATAGGGGGAGAGAAGCAAATCCTCCGTGAGATGAGTACCAACACAGTTGGTACTGAGGCTTACAGAACTTTGATGTTAATGAATGTGGATGGGTTGTAGAGATGGGAGAAAAGCTGCCTTTATCAGTTTTCCCAGTACCAAGCTGATAGCCATTGTAAAACTGCTTTTTAATACAGCTGTGCAGCTTTTGCCAGTAAGCCACAGGTTTCCATCACATGATCAGGTGAAAATGTGCTTAACAAAGACGTGAATATGCTTCTTTGTTCATAACAAACTTATCAGAAGAACAGACAAAGCTCAAATTATCACAAGAGGGCAAACGTTTAGCCAGCAACTTGTCAAAGCATTCCAGCCTGCATCTCACCGCTGAACAGACTAAGAAAGTAAAAAAAAAAAAAAAAAAAAAAAAAAAAAAAAAAAAAAAAAAAAAAAAAAAAATATATATATATAATCTACTTGAATACCACCTTCTACAAATAAGAAGTCAGTTTGCTTTTTTGTAACTGTACATCTGGAGCCTGTTTGGGGCATAAAGAAAAGAGGAAAGATATTTGGAGACACTTAAATTGCTTCACTTCCTGCCGTGAATGACTATGCAGTGATTTTGTTAGGAAAGAGAAAACAATTGTTTCCCATGCTCCCTGGGAGAAGGACAAAACATAACCTGCTGAATGTGCAGCAAAAGAGACTTCAGTTCAACAGCACGAAAAACTGCTACTAATAATAAAGGGAAGCCAGGAATAAGGCAGCTGTGGGGTCCCTATTGCTAGACCACAGGAAAATCCCCAGAGCACTGACCCAGGCAGCCCAAGGCAGGCACAATTCACCAGCTCAGGGTAACTTGAAGCTCCTGCAGTGCTGAAATGCCTCTTTCTGCTTCCATGGGTCACTTGGAGCAGGTGAGTCCACGAGCTCCCACAGCCAGACAGCTCTCCAGGGCAGCTGGACTGTGCCAAAGCAAGCAGGCACTGGGGACTTATCTCTCAGCACAGACAGGGAGAAACAGCATCTCACAGTCCTTCCCAAGAGTTATGTAAAATGTCAAACCTCCCCGTTCCACCCCTCACCCTCTCCAGTTTCATGCACTCTGAAACAGCTGCTTTAAAAAGACTCTGACTTCAAAGCACAGTAAATTAAGCTCCACATAAAGTCCATTCAGCTTTTTGTTTAATTTGATAAAAGCTCATCAGACCATTCAAGTTACCTTCTGGTCAATACTGCCTCAAGAAATCTGCAATTCAGCTACCTGTGGTTTTTCCAGTATTTCTGTAAAACATTACTGACAGAATCTGCTGGCCTGCAATGCATCAGGTCTTTGGTAAACACTGTTCCAGGGCTCAAAGCACCTTCTATCCTACTGGGACCTCTTCTTTTTCTCTAGAAGTCTTGTGGGATTTTTCTTTCCTCTTTCCTCTGGGATCATGGGCGTTTTTAGACAGCATTTCTTCTCTATTTTAACCTGATAATGTATCTTTTAATTTCTTCCTAAGAAAAAGGGATTGGTCTCAAAAACAATGGCTTAGCTCTTGACTTGCCGGCCAGGAGGCTGGATGGGGCTTGGAGCAACCTGGTGCAGTGGAAGGTGCAGGGTTTGGAACTGGATGAGAGTCGAGCTCCCTTCCAACCCAAACCATTCTGGGATCCCATCATTAGTTGCAGGCTAGACAAATTTACTGTTCAGCTGGCTGCTTCCAGGTCTGTTGACAAAGAACACGAAATGCACTGAACACAGCCCCTCGCATCCCAGGGGATCCCAAATCACTGCTCCCGGGTCCCTCCCTCGCCATCAGCACACGCTTGGCACTCCCTGTGCCAGCAGCACTACATAAAGGTTAGTGAAGAGGTGAAAGGGAGAGCAACCTCTCCAAGTGAAACTAGGAGGAAATGAAGGGAGGCACAGTGTATTACTTCGTGGAGGAGTTGGCCAGAAGGCTGAGCAGCACACCTTTTTAATGGCCAAGAGACCTCTGCAGCCTTCCCATCTAAGCACCATCAAGAAGAAGCAGTTCCTGGCCTTTGAGCTTTGACCGGGACCCAGCACAGTGATGACAATAGAAAAAAAAGCACAGAAGATTTAATTTTAAGCTGTCTTCAGTGCTTCTTATTGAAATAGAAGACAAAAAAATCCAGATAAAAGAATACACAGGATCAGCCTCCCCATTCACCGCCCCTCTCACCAAGTACTGACCTTGCTGCCAGCAGCGCGGTAGTCTCAAAAATTTTAGATTTCCTGCTACATAATTACAAATTACAACATTCAAAGCGGAAAAAAAGGGTTTTTTTAATACATAGAGACCACAGGAAGAGGAAGAATATTCTACATACTGTCCTGTCATAGCAAAAGGGGTAACCCTACCCCAAAGTTTTAAGAACATGTGCACAAACCTTATAAAAAAACAAAAGAAGGTGGCTCTGTTTTAAGCTTTTAAATCCCTAAAGACAATCAAAAGAAAACACAGGACAAAGTAGAAATACTATTGATTATGCATAATTGGTATAATTAATTTGTAATTAGTTCATTAAAATATATAGGCATTGGAATTATGCTTGTACATTTCTGGGAATATCCTGCAAGTCACTTGGGATGTGCTTATCGTTTATTTGATAGATGAAACATTATTAGAAAGACAGCCCATTAAAAATTAATATGCCAGAGTAATAATTTTCTCGATCTCAGCATTCAGTTTTCCACGTACTCAGGCTCCTATTCTGCCTCACAAAGAGTTTTCATTAATTCTGTTTTCCAGAGCATGACTCGGGAAGCGCAGCATTTAGGACAACTGAGGCACAGCATCCTTTATGCTGAGCATGCAGCCAATTTTGAGAAACAAAATTGCAAATATTACAAATGACGTACAATAGGAGTGCTCGGCACAACATCTAATTCTCCAATCAAAATTAAGATGGAAAGGTAAAAAGCCTTGTGCTTGAAAACAAGTGCCAAAGAGGAACGGAAAGCAGCAGGAAGAAACTTCCAGAGCACTGGCAGCAGCCTGGTCTGTAATTGCTGAGCATTCTTGTGCTTCTGCAGCGTGTCTGGCACCTCTCACTGTCAGAAATGGACGAGCAGGACTCCAGGGCTCCTTAAACACTGCAAGGAGCAGCCACCAGTCCCTCCCTAGGGCTGGGACCCACTGGCAGGCACCATTTCGAAGGCGCTGTCACACCTTGGTGAGGGGGGAAGTGAGGTGGGGTAATAGAGCATCAGCTCTTTTCAACTCTGACGCCGCTTCCCTGTTCCCACTGAGCTTCCTGAAGTCCTCCCAGTATTTCTGAAGTGTCATCTCAACCAACAGCCACAGAAATAACTGGGTCTTAGAAACCCAGGATAGGCACATCGCCTCCTCCAAGCTGGGTATGCAACACCAAACTTTCCTTAAATTTCTGCAATGGACAGAGAGCCAGTCCTTGTGTGTTCACTGCCAGCATCACCGACAGGCCTCCTGCTCAAAATCTCCCCTTCCAAAGCATTTTCCTCCTCACCCCACCTCCGTCAACCCTGTGGGAGCCTAGAAAGGCTGGTCACTCACTGATGATGAAGATGGGCCACGGGACGACCCATCTTCATTGAAAAATAGCTAAAAAAAAATTAAAAATCACGTTCCTCAAAAGGAGCAAAATCAGCAGTGGATACACAGCACAAGCAGTATCATTTGCCATTATAAGGCTTGAATTTTCTCCTGTAAAACAAAGAGTATGTGCCTAAAAAAACACTTTTCATGTTTTAAAGAAGGGTCTCCAGGTCCTTTAAGGCACAATTAAACACTGCTGTAATTCTGGGCTCCCCAGCAAATCTGTGTTAAGAATTCCAAACACTCTCCCAGGAACCACACAGGTTTTTTTTTTTTTCCCTTGCTTCCACTGTAGCATGGACAATTATTTATTTTCTTTGCCTTGCACTCAAGGATGTGATGGATGTATTTACATAAACACACGCACACTCACAGATATCTCTCTATAAAAATTAATCTGCAGATGATGAAAAGTGTAAAAGATCTAAGAGGCAAATCCCAAACAAAAGAACACACTTTATACACTTTACACATAAATATCTTGAAATTATATAAAGATCTGAGATTAAGTGGTTTACCACTCATTTAGAATTGATTAGAATGTATTTAAATTTAGCTGAAAGTACCACAACATTGCTCGTGTATTTGCATCTGCGAATAAGTAAATAAAAAGCCTGCTATTAAAGCCTTCATTAATTCTGATTATATGAGAACTTAAAAGCAAATCTGTGTATTACTGCTCTGTAAAGACTCCCAGCAACTCTAGAGTAGAGCTGGCACTGCAACACAACATGTGTCAGCTAAAATGACTAACGGGATCTATTTTCAGTAATCTTAAATCGCACTGGTAAAATACAGAATTAATGGGTTTGCATAATACTTCAAATATTTTTTTCCTTCTAATTCATTCCCAATTCCTGCCTTATTGTATCAGAAAGTGAATTTTATATCACTTGACATTTATGTACAACAGTTGAGCACATTTCATTAAACTACAATGTTTAGGCAGCACTCAGATGTGATGTGTATATTATTACAAAGAGTGATCTAGCTGTTTTATTTCCTTATAAATATGATGACTGGAGGTTTAAAAAAATATATCACGTTGACTAGAAACATGAAGAACATTTCATTCTGACTACAGATTTTGAGAGTTTCTACATACTTAACTGAAGCCCGTGTTTTTGAAAAAGGATTCATTAATTTTAGCAGCATTTCCCTCCATTAAAAACTTGTCTGTTAATTTCTAAGGAGTTTAGCAATTAAGAATATAATCATCTCCAACTAATACCCAAGAACATTCACTTGCCACTCTCACAGCTGAAAAGGCATTCCAAGTTAAAACAAAATTTAACAAAAAACCAACCTTGCCCAACATTTAGTCAATTAACTCAGAGTTATGGGGCGAAGTTTCATTAAAAATTTTGTCCTTGATCATGTCCAATAATCAGACGTTTAGAACACTCCATACTTTATAGAGTTGGCCTCAAAATACATTACTTTTCCCTGTAGTTTCTAGGCCCAAGTGTCAAGTCCATTAGCCAGTAACCAACATCACAAAACATTTTAAGGCACCATGCAAGACAAAGGATCAAAGGGATTTTTAGCATTTAGTTATACAGAAGAGTATACCTGATAGTCTAAAATGCTGAATCCTAAACCATTTTTGTCTTTCTCCAGCTCAATAACCTTCACATCAGGAGACCATAATGCCAATTCCCCTTCCTCCTCCTCAGGATTGAAGTCTTCCTCGGGTTTCACCTGGAAAATAAAAGCTCTGGTTCAAATACCATTCTCTCAGTTCTTTACAAACACTATTCCTTCGATATCTTGATTATTAATGGTGCATACATGCCCTAAAATGTGACCTTTTATGGAATTAAAACTTCACTGAGCATTATGAATAGAGTTTTCTCCAGCTTGCTGCCTTGAGTACTCCCCTGGGCCCAGGCCTACATGTTTTGAGCATCAGAGCCCAACCTGGCACACAAATACCCATGTATTAGTCTAATTAATTGTTAGAATATTACTAACCTGTTACATGTTGATGAACTTCAACTGTCCCATTAGATGCATAAAGGAAAAAGGAACAGCATAAAAGATTTAACCACAGACAGCTAATAGAAAGGCCAGACAATCAGAAAAGATGAGAAGCCAAGCTGTAAATACTCTTGCAAATAGGAGCAACCACAAGTGTCAAGCTTTAGTTTGAGACTTTAAAGCTCCTGCGACGGAAAGAAACTTTTAAAAGTTTCAATTTTTTTTTTTCCCCCCCCCATTTCTATAAAAACCTACTCAGAACATGGAAGCAATCAGCTAATGGTGGCAAGGATGTGATTTAGTGTAATTCAGAGCTCTCACTCACCTATTAAGTGTGGGGATGATGAACGGGATGTACAGTCAGCAGAACAGCTCGGTGATTTACCCACCTTGTCTGCCCAGTACGACGAAGCTTCCCAACACCAACCCGTGCAAACCCAGAAATACGTGGACTTTTCCAAAGAGCTACTGTGCTTTGGAATGGGTGGCAGGAGAAGGGTTACCTTCTGCTCCGGAGGGGGAGCTGCCACGGGGGGCTCGTCCACGAGGGACTCGGTGCCGTCGCCGAAGAGCCGCCGGCAGCACACCAGGGTGAACGGGGGCGGCACTTCCTTGAGGAAGGTGACGGCCTCGCGCCGGGATTTTCCATACAGCTGCACCCCGTTTACCTGTAGGGAACAGGAACACACACCCACACAAAGAATTAAAGGATATCCACCAGATTATTTAATTTTTTTTCTTTTTTTTTTTTTTTGGCGGATATTTTTCCCCCACCTGAGCGTGAAAGTCTAATTTTACCTGGGGATTCCGGCACAGCTTGCATGGTTTTATTAACACATGCTTCTGAAGAATATATACATTATTGTAAGACTTCATCTCCAAGATCTTGTGACTGCTGACTGCTAAATCATGTCTCTCCAGCTTCCTCTAACTTCTTTTCTGCTCACCAGTTTTCCAAGCCTAAACTTCTCCTAGAATTCTTATTTCTTTCTCACCTGTTTCTTTGTTGAGGATTCTTTTTCAGCATTAGGCTTATGTGTTTGAATTTAAAAAGACAAAAAATTTAATTTTCCCACAATATTTTAAGCAAACACAGGTTCTGAGCTCCAATCAAAAACCTGAAGTCAGAACTACCACAGCTAGTTTAAAAGTTTGGCTCAATGACCTTAGAGGTGTTTTCCAACCTTAATGATTCTGTGATTCTAACTTTGCCAGTCTAAAACGTAACAAAGTGGCTGAAACTAAAATAGATCCTACAGGAAACAAGCAAGAACGTTTGTACAGTAAGAAAGAAACCAATTACAGTAAGCAATTAAGCAGAAAGCCCTGACAAGGATCAAAGCTTATCATACCATAAACTCAAGATTGTGAGTGATAGCAGCAGCTCATTGTTTATGGATGTTCTAAACCACAGACTTTGAAACAGAAAAAAAAATATATATAGATAGGTAGATAGATAAATAGGTAGATAATGGTGCTTTAAAAATGGGATACTGCAGTTGCACTTTTTTTGGAGCTGCCTCATCCCTGGAAGTGTCCAAGGCCAGGCTGGACAGGGCTTGGAGCAACCTGGGATAGTGGAAGGTGTCCCTGCCCATGGCAGGGGTGGGACTGGGTGGGCTTCAATGTCCCTTCCAACTCAAACCATTCTGTCACTCTATAATTCTACTCCTGCAGGAAAAAAAATAGTGATTCACCCTCTTTTACCTATTTTATAACCTTTTTATCCTCTCTTTGCACTGCAGGGGTGTCCCTCAAAACAAGGAAAGCAGGATGACAGCAGGTGTCGTAGATCACCTGTGTTAACCAGCACTGCAGCCCCAAAAGAGCAGGGGTTTAACCCAGTTAGTGCTGTGGACTCAATCCCAACACCTCGTGTGTTCCAGGGATTTCTTCCAGGCTGCCTCAAGCCTCTCTCACGACCGAGTGTCCACGCTGCTGGAGTGCAGCCACTGGTTCGGGAATCCAGCGCCCCACTGGAACCAAGGCACAGCAAGGGGGGAAAACTGAGGCTCACCTTCAGTACCTCCCTCCATACCCACACTGCAAAGGAATCCACATCTGACCCAGGAAAACAGAGCTTGGAAACATTCACCAGACATGGACAGACCTGTGTCTGTGTGCACTTGAGGCAGAGCCTCTCCATACACCTCCCACATCTTGCTGATTAGAGGGATTCAATCTTATGCAAGGCTCCACAGCAATCCCACTTTAGCCAGCATTTGCTTCCTGGTCACTTCTGTTTTTTCCCCCCACACTTTGTGTTTTTTGCAGTGTAAATATAGTTTGTACTGCTGGGAAACACAGAGTTCCTCTCACACTCTCCATCCCAGCCAAGCAGAAAAATTGAGAGTGGTGGAACTGGCCTCCACCACGGTAAGACAAACTGCTCTGGGCTTTTTCTGCAAGAATTACAGCAAGTGCTGAGCTATCAGCCTCAGCCATTAGTTAATTATTTAAGCAGAAGGATCTACACGTAAGGATTTTTTAATGCTTGGAGAGTGGCAGTGTGGTGGAAAGCTCCCAGCACTTCTCAGCATCCCGTGATGGATGGGGAAGAGCTCCTGTGCACCCCCCAGCAGACCTGGGGACTCCCATTTCTCCTCCTGCAGCTGCCAGAAATCAGCCCCCGAGCAGGCAAGGTGCCCTGCACCCACTCATTCAGCACATCAGCCAGCCAGCCCTCAAATAGCAGGGAAATTGTACAACAAAAGGGCACAAAGAAGCAATTTACTGCTAAAAAAGAACACAATGGAATTAGCTGAAATGAAGGGCAGGGGAGGGGTATCGTGCTGTCTGTCATAATTCAAACACATCACTAAAAATAATCAACATTCAACCTCGCTGTACAATGAAAAAAAAAAAAAAATCCTTGCTGATCGTATTTCAATCCCAAATGTACCAGGCCCAGGTAAGGCTGCTTGTTTGGGGAATGGCGCTGTCACTTTTTCCACTGCTAACCCCTATTTAAGGGGATTTATAACTTGGCTGCAAAAACACGGTCTGGGCTAAACCTGGCACATACAGCTTTAGCCCCAGAGCACATTTTTTATTTTGTTGGGGTTTTTCTCCCAACTACAGAGTACCAAAAAATTTACACTCACTAGGTTTGGACATACGTGTGAACGTAATTCTGAGTACAGAGCAATACATAAAACTATTAAATATACACAATTAAAGTTTCCTGAGTTACTCTACAGCACTGCATTATTGCTTTTTGTATAAATTTTTTTTGTTTAGTGGCCAAGCAATTTAAACAACACTTCCAGCATTCCATTAATCCCTTCCTTCAGGAATCAAGATTTCCTCCATTAAGCAATAAGAAAATGTTTTAGTTCTTAGTGATATCAGTATGAATTTTTGATGTTAGAGGGTGAAGAAGTAAAAGCAAAATAGCTGTACACCTTACAAATCAATCTTTCAGAAGGCCTAATTCTGTTGCCATTAAATGTTCATTGCCTCCACTAAAAAAAGGTTCAAATATCAAAATATTCCACAAGGAGCAAGCATTCAATAATAAATTAAAGTCTTTTCACTTGCAGGCTGAGATACCAACAGATACGTGGACACACACACATACACACAGTAGGAATTATTTTAATATTATCGAATAATTATTTTTCCTGAGAAAATAGGTCTGGTGTGACTCTGATAACTCCAAAGCTGCCCCAATACCTCTTTATACACATTTAAACAAACTGATGTATTTGCTCATACACACAAATATCTTTCAACACTCAACAAAAAAGTTTTATTGTGTAACTGGAACCACTATTCCTAAGACTGTCGTAAATTTTTTAGGAGTGACAAATATTCAGAAAGATTATCCACCACAAAAGCTAAAGCCAGATTGTGCAAAAGACTGAGCCACAGGACTACAAATAATTCAACACAAATATTATCTCTGCCCTTTTAACTCTTGATACTCATGTTAAAACATTTTAGGAAAAAAAAAAACCATGAAGTCACTGAGAGGTCACAAGAATCTGACATTTTGTCCATAAATGTGGAAGGGAACAGTGAAGAAGATGAATGTGAATTCCAAAGCACAACTCTGCTTCCACAACTAACTCTGCAATAATACTATCGCACACACAGCAGCCAAGCTAGAACTTAAGAGATGCATTTTAAGAAAGCCAAACAAACAGGAAATACGTAATTTTTATTTTTGTGGCAGTTCTGTTTTATTTTTTTTACCTCCAGAAGTTCATCCTCCAGTTGCAGAAGACCAAGTGCTGCAGCTGGGCCATCTGAAGCAATGGATGATATATAATGATGTCCATCAAACGTGTCCAGCTCAACTCCTAATCTCAGAGTGTGGATGGGCAACAGCTGCCAGGAGATAGATATAAGTAAAATATTTAAGTATAAATCTTTATCTGCCACGATAAAAACAGATTTAGGATTCAGCAGCTCACCACATTGAACCAAACCAACAGTGAAATGATTAAATGTTCACAGTGACCTCTCCTGTGTTACAGCACAACTGTCCATAAGTTCTCTTTACAAACTGTTGGCACAAATAAAAACAACCAGCCTGCTCTTTGTGGGAAAAGGCAGTTTGAACTGTATTCTCAAATAATTAAACTTATTGGGAAAAATGAAGAGAGAAGTACCAGTTAAAGTCCATCCTGCCCAAAAAGTGAGTTGTCAACAAATCACAGAAATGTTTGGGTTGGAAGGGACTTTAGACATCATCCAGTTCCAACCCTTCTTCCATGTGGTTGGAACAAAACAAAAATGAAATAAAAATAAATACAAGAACAAAAGAAATTCCATAATTACCCTAAAATCTCACCACAAGATCAGCTGTCTGGCTCCTCTGGGAGCTACACTACTTCAAGGTAGAAAAAATATCCATGAAGTGTTCTCTGTAAGTAGTTACTAAAACTGACATCCTTTTCTCTGCAAGGGGAAAACACTGATTTTGTGTCAGCCTTTTCCCACTGGGCCTCCTTAATTTGGAATTTTTCTCTGGGGAGACTCCAACCCTCAGTGCCTTAAGTCTGCTAATATCAGGAAAAGTAGAATAAAAGTGATACAGTATCCAGACAAGGCAGCAGAAATCATGGCAACTTGGGGAGAAGAGATGATGAGCAGGAGCTGCTCCTTCAGTTTGGACATTTTCTGGCCATTTTTCTGGATGTTCAAGTAAAAGGAGAAATCCACTGATTCCTTCACAGCCATGTCTGATTATGACTTTATGGCCCTTCCCCACTGAGGTGTCCCCACAAATATATAAATTCATCACCTCTACAAACTTCTTTTCCACAATATTAACATACGTACCTTGAAAATCTCTGGGAAGTGAACTTAATTTAAATTAATTACACCTCCCTTTCCCTGAGCCAGGATCACTATGGCAAAATCCTCTGTGGGACAACAAAGTTGTTCAGCAGTTTCCACCCCTGCTCCATTCTGTGCAATTAAGTACCCCAAAATTTTGGGCTTAAATGCGTGGTTTGAGAGTGGTTTTTTGTTGTTTGGGGGTTTGGTAATGAACTGTTAAAAGGTTCATTTGCCTGTGCTACAAAAAAGTATTGGATCAGTCCAGGAGATAAGCAGAAGATTGGCAGCTTTTTTTTTGGAAAATACAGAGCCACGAAACCACTGAATTCCTGAAACACATCTGGAATTGTGTCGTGCCCTCCCAGGATTACTCTGCCAACATATGCCACGAAAGAAATCACCATGCAAGTCTTACCTTTGAGTACTTCTGGAGCTCTGAATCGTCTTTAAAGGGCATATCCAGGTTCACAACCTAAAAATTGGACATCAGAACATTTTTCAACAGCGGGACAGTAAAGACTTTACCAGAAGGATGAAATTCTGGCAAAAAAAAAAACAAAACTCACGAGCAAAATAAACCATACTTAAACAAAGTCACATTGATGCAAAATAATTTCAAACAAATGTTAGAAAAATCTTTCAGGCACAGAACATTTACAAGTAGGAATGTGGTGATTATGCACTATTAGCAGACTCCAATATTATCCTATTCCCGGAGCCCAAATGCCAATTTTAGTCAAGTTCAGTAATCCTGTGTAAGCACAAAATGCCATTATGTTTGACACAAATACCCACACGGACTTGCCAATCAGAATTTGAAAGTATGACAGCTTAAGTTGTTACCTCGGGCTATAGTGCAGCCATCTCCCATCCGGACTAACCCACCAACTTCTGTTGCTAACATGGCTCGAAATACTTAACTTTAATTACCAAATGGGAATGGAAAGTGGGTTATTTCAAACAGGGACAGGAAATCCTTTTGGTATCTTTTTTTAAGATTAATAAAATGACTGTGCTCACCACCAGTTTTCTTGTACTGTCCCTCCTTAACATAACAGATTTATCTGTAACCTTAGAAGGTTATTTACTCCAATGTTAAATGTAATTAAGACAAAATCATAGAATGGTTTGGGTTGGAAGAGACCTTAAAGATCATTTAGTTCCAATCTACGGCCCAGGGTTGGAATTTGGGACACTGAAGTTGAATGTTTGAAGGAAAGCTACACTTGGTAGATCTGAAAAAAAACAGAGCCTCGCAAAAAAATCAGGTAACTTTTCTTTGAGAACTTCTAGTTTAATAAAGATTAGACTTTTCTTTTGGATTAGTTTTAAACAGGGCTTCCAGCACGTTGTTTTCCAGTACTCAGGGTGCTTTTCCTGACAGACAGAACCCATTTCATGTCCATGCACGTAACTAAATGGATTGCTGATGGTAACTCCTCAGCCTGGGTGACACCACACGGTCCCTGCTCGGGATCTCAGCTCCTTCCATTGGCACCACAAAGGACCAGCAGCACAGAGGCCACGAGGCAAAAAAAGAAATCTCTTCTTCTCATATTTCCTCTCAAGATAAATACTCCTGAGAGAATCCCTTAGGAACCTTCGGGGTGACCTTCTGGGGGCTGAGTGAGGATGCTGTGACACAGGGACTGGGGTGTCACGGGCTGCACTCAAACTGAACGTTGCTGCTGAACACAGGAGGGAGGCACAGGCGACCAGAACCAAAAAATGACTTTCAAAATGGGATGCCAGGAGAGCTCCCTTCTATTATTCAAAAGGCCCCATCGTTAACATTTTCACTGCTGACATTTCACCGGCGGCGGCTGAGGAAGGATTGGGAACGGCCGGATTCACCAGCTAAGCAGGTTTTCATCCTCTGTGGGAAGTGTGACAGTGCTCAGGGAGGTAATATCAGCCCCCTGAAATGTAAGGGTGGGAATAGCAAGCAACTGAAGTGGGCAGCCCAACAGATTTATTGCATCACGCACATAATCTCGCACGAGCTTCAGATCTTAAAGGAGCGCTAATGGAAAGAAGGGAAGCGAGTTTCTCAAGGCGATTCTTAAAGCTACTTTAAATCTCCCAGCGAGTGACTGGAACGATGGCTACTCCAAGTAGTAAAAATAAGTGTCTCTAAATCAACTGGACAAGCATTGCAAAGACAAACAGGGCATTTTCTTGGTGGTGGTGGTGAGAATTTTTTAAGGCTTCGGAAAGAACGCTGTCCGGAGTCTTTTATCTGTACTCGCTGGCTCACCCAGCACTGAAAAGCACAAGTGAATTACAATTTCTATCAACTCCTCGTGACCATTCATCGAAACAATCTTTTGCTAGGCAATTATTTAATATGAAGTGAAGAAATATCTACTAGACACTGGCACCACACAGTTACACTACTGAGAATTACTTTGTTTTTTTCCCAGAGTGTTTGAAAATCATTCTTTCATTCCTCAGATAAAATTGTAAGATTCTTCTGAAAACAGAAGCTCTATCCTGAGCCTTTTTTTAAATTCAGTGCCCAGTAAAACAAGTAGATCATGAATGAAATAATAAAAATGCCATATATTTTAAGTGGCTGCTGTGATGCAGATTTAACAGGATAGTTGATTTCCTTAAATCACTGTTCCTGTCTCGTATTTGTATAACAATAGTATCTATATAAACAGAATAAAATAAAAGGGCAACAAATCCCCCAACTCATTATAACATACATTTCAACCCTGATGTTACAGGAAAGAAAATTTGACGTTACTGATCTGTTCCAAACACTGAACTGTTCTATAAACAGCCTGTAATGCTAAGCTTACAGATCTGTAATTTAAAGAAATAACATTCATGAATGTAGTTTATTGAAATAAAACATACCATAACTTCGTATTCTGGTCCCAGCAGGTTTTCCCATTTGGATTTCAGCTCATGTGCTGGAGGGAGTGGGACTCTTCCTAAATATGAAAGTGAATATTAAATTTACAAGCATATTGTACATTCAGAAGTACATTTACTTCTAAATACTCCAATAAAAATTCAGTGTAAATAAAAGATTAGAGGGAATAATCCCCAAAAGGGAAGTGCATTAAGCTGAGTCTATCAAACAGTGCAAATCAAAAACGTCTTTCTTAGGAAAACAATGCAAAATGTCAGCTCCTGTAAAAGTGTGATTTATTCGGCTGAGAGGCAGAAGAGGTGATGCTTGATGATGAGATGTGAGTTCTGTACCATGCAGTACTGTAAATAAATCATTCTTTCGGGCTGCAAAACAAATTTCACACGACTTCATCATTTGTTGCCATAAAAACGCTTCCCACTCCAGGGAAACATCATCTCCCACCCAAATGAACCCCCTTAAGAAGGAAAACACCTGACAAGATATTGCTGTTATCGAGGGGCTGTGTCAGCACAATGCAGGCACAGACTTTATTTATACATTTGGCAGGTATAAAGGCTTGTCTGCTTTAATTAGGCCAGTAAGTAACATGAGCTTTAATATAAGCTCCAGTTCTAAACCAGTCTTCCGTGGGAACTTGGCTATCTTGACATTTATATCTTTTCAGCTTTCTTACTTATGCAACCAAGGCAGTATTACAGTCCTGTAAGACAATTTGACAGAGCTAGACAGCAGAAAATGACTGGCTGCCCTGCGTTTGACCTCAGCCAGAAGCTCAGCTCACATATAAAGTTCCAAGCTGGAGCAATGTGTAACTGGTAAGAATCAAGCTCTACAGCAAATTCCATCCAGCAGCGACAGCAGCAGCATCTGGGGGCCGAATTACCAAAAACTGGGTTTTTTTTTTTCCCCCCCTGAATGACTGCAGTAGTTTGTCAGATGTCTAGACAAGGCACAGACCGCTCGGCGTGGCTGCTGAAATTCGGAATGTAAAGCACAAGCTCACGTTTTGCACACAAGCAGTGAGTAAAACACCTCGGGGTGGGGGGGGGTTGTGAAGACACCACGAGAAGCTCAGAGCCCACCTAGGAGCAAAAGCCTGCACAAATGGCACATCGAGCTGCCTCTGCTTTCAACCCCTTTGCAGACTGCAGAGATGAAGCTCTGCAATACAATCCTCATTACACACTTTTACAACTTCCAAGTTTTCCGCTCATCAAAAACAAAGTTTGAAGTTTGCTGCTACGACAGCACAACCCGCCCCTGTATCTCTCCAGCTCACTTTCAGCCATGCCAGACAGGTAAATTCTGTCTGATCTGCACTGAGAAACCACGCTCCTCAGAGCCTAACCACTGAGGTGTCCCTTGGAAAGATCCAGAGGATCTTCAACCTACAGGCTCAAACAGGCACAGATATCTGAGAATTCCAGCAATCCTGATAATTTTCTGCTACCAAAACCACACCCCACCAAGATTAAAAACTTGGGTTTGTAAATACAGGCCTCTCTGAAATAAATTATCTCCTTAAAAAAATAAAAGGGAAGACAAATTGTCCTAAAATTCTCAACAGCCAGTTAAGGTTATTTAACTTCACTGGAAATTAAAGTTTCTAATGTGAAACTTATTTTCTAGCACAGGCTGATCACTGTCTTTACTTCCCAAATGTAGCAAAACCAGAACACCAGTGCATTCTTCTGCTCCTTCCATTTGCAGAAAAACACAGGGACAGAAATTCCTTAGTCTCTTTTTCTGCTATTACAGAGTTACAACAGTGTGAACACTCAGGACCTAAGAACCTGCAATCCCCTGTGCAGCCAAATATAGATTTTAAGGTTCACCAGGAGTAATGAATCTCAGGGTCAAGCTCAAAGTTCAGTTCAGCAACTGTAAGCTGTGTTCAGCTGGCTGAATACAGATTTTTTTGTCACTTCCAAAACACATTACCAAAATCTACGAGTTGTTCAGAGCAGGTGCTGATGCACGTCTCCACTTAAAGCTTTCCCTTTTCTTTCTTTCAAATATACTTTGAAGTCTCTGCTTGTAACTTCCTTAGAACTGTGGAAATGTGGGCTGAAGGGATTTGGATTGAATATATTCAATTCCAGTGGCATCACTCAATTCACTTACAATGTTCCTTTTTCCCCAAACAGCTTTTTCCACATGGCAGCTAATAGGAAATTTCTTTCTAGTCTCTCATCCAGCTGAATTCCTCGCGACCTGACATATGTACCATGTCTTCTATAATGTGCAAGGCCTCAGAAATGAAAACACTTCCCAGGGACAGCTTTCATTAGCAACAACTTTTCAGCATATTTAGCCTGTCCTTCTGCCTGCGCTTCCAGGCAGTTTTTCATTTCTAATTAGCAAGCATAAAGAAGAAGCCACAAACGTATTGTAAAAATCATCTTTTCCGGTCAAAATTGTCAGCCTCTTCAAAACTGGGCTTT
This sequence comes from Cnemophilus loriae, assembly GCA_013397755.1. NCBI lineage: Eukaryota > Metazoa > Chordata > Aves > Passeriformes > Corvidae > Cnemophilus > Cnemophilus loriae. The sequence goes on from VZTF01008876.1 coordinate 783,295, forward strand.
TTTTTTCCTTGCAGCTTCCTCCTGCTCTCACAAAGTTACCACACAAAGGTGTGTACTGCGCTCTGGTGCCCTTCAGTAAAGCCCTACCTTTACCTGCCCTACTGCTGGGGCTTTTTCCCCAGATGTCTCTGAAGCTCCTGACTCCCAGCACCGTCCCTCTGGGTTCTGAGTACTCCTGCAAGGCAGGATGGAGCAGTTCTGCCCAGCCTGCAGGCTTGCAGAGGCAGCTGTTAAGTTCATTGCCTGCACTCTGCCAGCACAGGGTTTCAGGCCTCGTGCACGATGCAGCCCAAACCCCGTTGCCTTTGTACCAGAACTGCTTAAGCACGGCTTTGCCTGGCCAGAATTACTATTTAATACCTCCCCAGGAAACACAATTTAATACGAATTTCACACAACTGGGCTTAAAGGGAAGTAATACGTGTTTTATAAAACATACCTTTTACATTAAACTTCTAAAAGCATTTCCAGAGTTTAGTCAGAGCCTTAAATTAGCAGTATTTACTTTAGCACCGTTATAATGAAGTGCCCGTCACCACATCCAAAATAAGCACCTATCTCTGGAATTTAAACTTGGCCATTAAATTCTATTCCAAGGTGAAATCTCATACATCTTATTTCTGGAGGAATAAAATACACAGAGAAGTCCCACAGTAAAAAAAAAAATGGGTAAGTGACACAGGACAGACAAAGCGTTGCTCTTTCCCAGCCTCTGTCATAGCAAAACAGTGCTTTGAGAACCTCAGCTCTCAGCTACTCAACCACCTCTGTTCTGGCTTCCTATTTCTGGGAACATGCAAAAGTCACAACAAAGGATGTCTGGTTACAAGGCTTGGACAGAAAAGTAAAACAGAATGGAATATAGGAACTGCTACATTGCTCTCGTTTCCAGGTTGTCTTTAATACTGACAGATCTTCAACAATCACAGCAAAATTGCTATTCATTGACAGCCGTAATTTAGAATCCTCTATTACATCTACAGATCTTAGAAACTACAAGGCATAAGGATAATTTATGCTGACTTTAACACAAGCTGTATAAATTCACCCAGAAGTTCCTGTAGAGGAGCCCAGAAATCTGTGGGGGAATCGAAGATTCTGGAAAGACCTCCAGCCTTGGTTCCAAAGTCAGCTAAAACCCAGAGCAGCCCATGCCTTTGTGACCTGCCCCTGTGTCTGAATGCCTTTTGTTAAAAAAAAAAGCCTTTTCTGTACTCCAGGTATCAGGTCTTTACGAGTTCTGATGAAGTCACTGCAGTGCCAAAAGAGGAAACTGCAGCAAATGGGCTTCAGATATGTGGTACAGGAAACCAGAAGAATATTATGAAAATACTCTGCAGCAGTCTAAGACGTGTGAGGGCAAGAAAATCACAGAATCATTAAGGCAGGAAAAAAGCTCTAAGATTATCCAGTCCAACCATGAAGATGGGTATGACTGAGGTAACACTGGATCAGGAAATAAATATGAATTCTCAGGAGTTCCATGTCCTGAAGCTGCTCACCCAGCAGGCTGGTGCAGGGCCCTGGCAGCAGAGGAGGAAGAACAAGACTCTCTCAGGAGAAAACTGCAGGCAGGACACCTCAGGTCATCAGTGCAGGGCCAGGACCAGAAAGAGGAATCACTGAGCTGGAGGCTTTCAGCTCTACAGAGTTTGTGAGAGTCACTCCTGAGTACTGAAAGGGCTGCATCTCCACTGAATGTAATCTTAAAAAAACCCTCCCCCAAAAAAAAGGGATCACTGCTGACTGGAAAAGGGCGGATTTTATGCAAGGAAGAAGATCCAGGGAATTACAGGCCCTGAGATATCCCAGAATCCACTCTCAGACCTGTGGACAGTGCTACATTTTGGGGACAGCGTGGGGTGAAAGAGCTGGTAGATCCATCAGGTGGAGCTTTACTTCAGAAAGCATTGCAGGGCAAAAGCTGAAGATGGAGTAAGCCATGCCAGCCCACCAGCGTTGAACATGGATTAAAGACAGTAGCCCTTAACCAGACTCAGAAGAGGCACTGCAAGGTATCCTATCTACCTGCTTGATGTAGACTCTGCTGCTTTTCATTGTGAAGATTATCCTTCTGCTCTTGTTTTCTCTCATTCTTAGTGGCCACACTAATTTCAGTCCCTACAGCTCCAGGGGACACAAACATTGGAACAGGTGGCTGCACTGTGAAAACAGACGAAAACAACCCCAAATCATATGCTGCAAAATATAGGAAGTAATAACACCACCTCACTAATTCCTTTGGTTTTTTTGGTGGGGTGGCTACACAGGAGTTTTGCACTGAATTTTCCTGAATCTCTCATTTTAGTTTCTTTCCATTCCTCCTTTAAGTATCTTAATTTTCTATAGCGCGCCCTTAAAAAAATCGAGGATCATGTGGTATCCAGTCCTAAACCATTAAAGGAGGTAACTGTAAATTGAGTGGAAAATAAAACCAGTTGCTAGAAAATAAAAAAATTACCTCTATCTGAAGGTGTTTCTGAAGAAATAGTAAAGGAAGGTTTCCTTCTAAGCAAGGTGAGACGTACAGTTTGTCCTGTGTTTCGCAGTGCCTCTACCACTTCTTGGTTGGTAAAATCCTGTATGTTGACTCCATCAACCTAAACCGAGAAATTTGAATCAAATAACAGTAACTGTGCTGCATTCTTAAGCTGTGTTGTGGAGTACCACAGGCTGAAGGCAACAGCCACGTTATTTAGTGCAGGAATGACAGGGTTACTCTCCCAAGACAGCAGTATTTGCAAAACAATCTCATTAAATCTGTTACATCTCACTGATAAGAATTTATTTTCAGAATGCGTTTTAAAAGGAAACACAACAGTAATTTCTTCTTTCTGTTTTCATGGGGACAGCCACAAAGCAGAAATTACTAACCTGATACAAGTATGCACAGACTTTTCCTTAAATTTTTTTTGCTTACCAGAACCAGCTTGACAAGGGCTGTGGATGAAGGTTCCAAGCAGAGTATCCAACCTAGAACTCTGTTCAGTTCATTATCACTGCTGATTTTCTCATGGATTCCTAACATGCCCCACACAAGCCTCTACAAACAACTGTTTGTATAATCCACCCTCAACTGCCTAATTCTTACATTTTCAGATATTTTAATTTACACCCAAAATACTCTGTTCACCTCACTGTCAGATCATGCATCAATAGGGGCCTTTCCTGCAGATAAAAGGTTATATTAATTTTTGCTCTCACAGAGGAGAAGCTGACTTTGGAAGGTCTGGCATGGCACACATTTTAAAAGTAATTTAAAATCATATCTCTATAAATATTATCTCTTAAAACAAAAAGACTGTGGAATTCATTCCTGCTTGTGCTGTGAATGCAAAATTGGCTATTATTCAATTCACTGTTATTCAATGGTTTTTCCATTTTTCTACACATAAAGCTTGGGCTTTTAAACCTAAATTGTGACCATTAACATTTTGATTGTATCCACACTGCACAGCCATTAAGGAACACAAACAATGTGCCACATCTTGCAGAATCTTAACAATCCTCGAATCACATTCAATTCAAGTAGAAGTTAATGCTGCTCATCTTTACTGCAGGCCAAAAGCCAAGATTCTCCACTCTGAAACACTTTAATCCAAATGCTTGCCTCTTTCACAGTTAACTACTATTTACTACTTCTTTGAATATAAAATAATACTTTAACCACAGCAAGCCAAAGCTCATTTCTGTCACAAGTCTACCTAAACAAACACAAACCACCAAATTATTTCTTCTGCAAAGCAGAGGAGGTTTAATTAATTTTAGAAAGTCTTTACTACGTTGTTCTTTTAACAGAGATGTGAAATGCATTAGTTCCACAGCAATATATAAGCACAGTATTTTACTTACAGCAACAATTTTGTCATGAACATGAATTTGGCCATTGTGGTCAGCAGCACTACCAGGTATTATATTTTTCACAAAAATCCCTGATGGTTCTGTTGGGGGGGGAAGAGAAACAAGTCACTGCATTAACCTAATTTGTTTCTTCTCTTATTAAGATTTTTAATTCCAGCCTTTTCCACACGCTTCCTTCTGTCCACAAAGTGATGATTCTGTAAACCACCACCATCTGCACGTTACCACTCCCACAGCCTGACACAAAACTGAGGATCCCTGGTGGAAAAACCAGCACTGACACAACCACCTGTACACTGACCTCAACTTTTTTTCCTTAAAATGGCTCACCAAAGGCCACCTCCTCCATGGATTCATCCTTGTGCTTACCCAGGCTTTAAACCACAATCACTTAAATCCATGCTGCGTTTGATTTCAATAGGACTAACTAAGCTAAAAGTAAAGTATGTGCTTAAGGACTTTGATCAGGACTTCAATCATCTTACAGCTAAAGAATTTAGTACTTTAAATCTTAATGAAAAAGGATTTTTCTTTAAAAAAAAAAACAAAAAAAGAAAAGAGAAACCCAAAAATCAGAAAAGCTGTCCTTTGTCATATTTGGCGTTTGGTTATTAATTCTAACTCCCAATGAGAACAAGGAAATAAAAACAAAAGAAAAAAAATAATAAAAACCCCCTGAAACACTAACACTTCCCTTTCACAAACTCCCACTAAACATGAGATGCTGATCTCTAATTCTAGAGAATCTTGAGACTTCATCCATCCTTTTTTGGACACTGAGCCTCCTCAGCCACCTGCCCAACACGGTCTGGTGCTCCAAACCCACCTTTCCCCACTGCCTGGCACGTGCCCCTTCCCAGGCACTGGCCTGGGATTCCTGACTGGCATCCCAACAGCATCTCCTGGGAACAAAGAGGCTTGGAGAGCAACCCCAGCTGCACCTCGTTCCCAGAACACTTCCTCGACTCCCATGAGGAAGGGGAGGGATAAAAACCACTACCCCTGTGCATAAAACCAGATATTCAATTGGGCCAATTTTAAAGATCCTATCATTTGTGACACCAATATTTGAAAGACAAGTTAAGAGCTCTAATTTAAAGAGAACTGAGGGGAAAAAACCCCTCTGATTTCATGTCCCCATATGCTAGCACAGGTAGGAGCTATTCATTTTCCCCATGATCCATAAAGGGTATTTGAGAAGCCCCTGTCCAACACTCTCCTAAATCCTGTGGAACTCACCTATATCACACGTGCCAGCATATCCAACAATTGTTATTCCCAGGCTTTGCCCATTCTTTTTTATAAGTTCAACGTCATAGGTATCAAAAAAGTTGTCATTATCCTATAAATAAAGCACAAGACAGCAAAAAGATTCTCATAATTTCCCAGTGCCATTACAATACTGCAGGTTAATTAAGATCCTCAGAAGTAAACAGTGATTTTGGTTTTCCTTTTGATTAAATCCAGTGTAAATTCATTTGTAAAGTCCCTACAAAGCTGGCCCTGGGATGTCTGTGCAACTCTCCTCTGACCAGTAAAAATCAGAACTGCAAGGCAAGAGTTCAAACAGGGAACAGTAAAGACACTGGTGAAACCAAAAGAGAAAAACAATCAAGCACATAAATCTGGGATTGCAAGGGATAAATTAAAATACATAGAGTTGTTTGCTTTCTGTAATCAGATACAGAGCAAGGAGATCAAAAAGAAGATGATGAGAGTAAGGTCTGTTAAAGTGATGAAATCAAGAGGGATGCTGTCACTGCCAACTGCAAAAAATGGACTGGGAAAATGGAAAACATTTCTTAAGGGAGTGCAAAAAGAGAAGTTCAATCAAATGCTTGCCAAGTATCAGCTTTGGAAGGACCCATACTAAAAGCAGCCCAGAGTTCCAGCCATACCTATTTCACTTCTCAATGGAAGGGAAATCGATGGGCAGCTATCTCGTTATCACACACACCTCTCTCCACTACAAAGTCATTAAGCTCATTAAATGCCTTCCAACTCCCTTGCTCCACTGGAGGCTGATGGAGATGAAGATAAGTTTGGATGCTGTCACTTATCTACAGTAAACAAGCCCACAGCAGCACCTGAAATGGAGCTGTGGCCTTGACAGCCTGGCTGTTTTGACAATCAAAAAGCTCCTCAGAATCAGTGCTCTGGCTACAGACGTTTCTCCCTGAGTAACAGTCCTGGTAGAACGCAAAATAATTGAAATGGAGTCCAGAAAAATCAAAGTGCAAAGTCCTAAATGCAGTCAGCACAAGCAGGCTGCTCACACTGCTGTCACTATCTTGGACAGTACAGATAATAAGATTGTTTTCTTGTGCCCACACACGCACACTGAAGTAGTTTCAGTTATTCTCTAGTGCAGCAAATTCAAAGAAAATTAAATGTTAATATAAAACTGAAAATAACTAACCACCTATTAAAAACGCCTTTCTGCTCGTTTGCAAAAAAAGAGAAAAGGAAAATATTTTCTATTCCAAAGCTCACAGCTAGTGAAAGTACTCAGAAACCACAGAAAAACTAGATTATAGGGATAAGCTCCATTATAAATCTGACACAAACTGAACAGTGGATCACTGAAATCACCACTAAATTAATAAATACATTCAGATTAACCACTAATCTTGTCTTCAGCAAATCTCTCCTAGCACCAGGAAGAGGAGTTTCTTCAATTCTACACATGAAGGCATTATTTAGTTCAGAAAATGATTTTTCCCCCTCTAAACTGCATAGCAGGAACACGGAGGACACTGAAAAGACACCCAGAAGGAATCACATTTTAGAAACACTGCAGCATTTGCAGTGCTCAGAGTTGATTAGTGACAACAGGAAGAGAGAAAAACAGTATTTTGTGGAGGAAACAAAACTTAAGATCATGTTATTCTGCCCCTAATATGGGCCCTGGAAAATATGATCCAGTCAGGAAAGAAGGGCCTCATAACGATGCTGATTCCCTTGGAAAGCCTTTTTTGTCAGAGTGTTGGACAAGCCCAATTTTCAGGCTCCAGCCTCAGGGATGCAGATCACCCCTCCCATCTCCTGGACACTGCGTCTCCTGCTGCACTGATCCCTCCTGGGGATCTCCCTGGGGAGAAAAGGAGCTCGAGAAGGACCCAAAATACTCGACTGACACAGCCACAGCATTTTGCCAGAGATGTAAAACACAGAGCTGCTTTTGCAGTGACTGTGCCCAGCGAGCAAAGAGGTGAGCTCCTAATAAAGTGACTTCTACCCCGACCTTTAAAAACAGTGCTTCAAAAAAATCCCCCAGCTCTCTTCGCTCATATTCGAGAAACTAAACAAGAAAGAAAAGGCTACTCAGATTCTACACCTAAATCTAAGCAGCACAGTAGTAGCAGATGGTACACAAGCACAGCTTTGTTTATGTTTCGAGACCTACTGTACACTTAGTGTAGCATTTGTTGATTTTAATTACTCAAAACTGAAAAGAATGACTTCAAAAACAAGAGACTTTGATATGACCATGATAAGATTTGCTAAAACAAGTTTCAAAATTTTTAGATATATTTCCTATCACAGGCAGTAGCGTAGACTATGAAAACATTACACTTATGTTTCATAAAAAGATGATTGTGCTGAATAATTCTGGTGTGGCCGTGGCTCTCTGGATTTCAGACTAGGGAAATTCACAGTCCAGTTTTAAATCCACTTACAAATGATTGATTAGAAAAAATGTAATGAGCTAAGAAGAAGAACTAAAAGTACCACTTATTGATAATGTTTATGGTCCTGGTAATTAAATTATCCACTCTGAAATAAATTCTCTAAAGATGGTCATTCCAATCCCAAGATTATAGGTATTAACACGACACAGGAAAAAGGGAAAAATTATTGAAGGCAGGGCTATAATAATGACCACTTAAACACAAGCAAACGTTATCTGGAAACTCAAGAGAGTAGAAGCACTTTAGGGCCCAAGAACACTCCGTTCCCTCCTTCCTTTCTGATCACAAGCCACAAACACACTTAAAAATGTCACAGGGAAGCAGCAGATACTCACATTTCCATTTTGAGGGGAAGGTAACGTGCTGACTGGCCAGCTCACGGGAGCTGGCGGAGCCTCCATGACTTCACACTTGGGGTCCCTCGCAACGATCATCCTGACAGAATTCCCACAGTTCCTCAGCACCTGGGCCACTTGCTCACTGGTCATTCCTTGCACGTTGGTCCCTCCAATCTGCAAGATGTGATCTCCGGTCCTCAGCCTCCCGTCCTTTGGAACGCAAATAAAACGGCAAAAAAGTGTTTCCAGTCCGTACACAAAGTATCTGTTCCATCACAAAACTGAAACTCTGTAGGGGCATCTTCATGGCCATGAGAAGCAATGTGAGAAAACGCCAGAAAAAATGACCACCCATGGCAACATTTTAAATAATTCAAGGACTCCTTGGCACAGGCATGGGCTGGTTTTTCCACTGTTTTGCTCATTGAGGAGAAAACAGGCAGCAACGATGTTTTATAATCTCACAGGTTGTTTGTTCTGTTTCATAGAACACTCCTCATCAGACAGGGATTAGAATAAAAACACAGCTTTTTGATTTTGGACTTTAGAGTTTTTCCCTCATACTTCTAAATTAGCCTGGCAATTTTTTTTTCTCATGTGACCAGCTCCAACTCGAGTGAGTAAATCCACTGAAGGTAACAAGACGCCACACAACCCATTTTTTACCTGATAATTATGATTCATTACCTACATCATAATTTCCATTACAAGGAGGAATTTCTAGCACCAAATCCTCAGCTGGTATTGATCAGCACAGCTCCATCACCTTTGGTGCATTGATTTATACAGCAATCACAGAGTTATTCCCAGAACCAACTCAAACTCATTTACAAACTCATCCAATTTTAACATGCACATGCCTCATTATTTCACATGTTCTTAATGATGTCTCATTCAGCTGAGAATGATGTGGTGAGTTCTTAGCTTACATGCTTCATTGGTAGCCAAAACACTTTATTCCTTACAGCAAAACAGGTGTTAGGCAAAAATTAAAAAATACTCATTTATACACGGCAGGTTCAGACGGAGACAGTCAAGAAAAAGCCAACATTTTCCAGTAAAGCTCTCCAAACTTCCAGCTTTTATTTCCATCCTGTACTAGAGGAAGTACTTTTGCCTCTCTCTTTTGTCTGCATGGGTTCCAGTCCTCAGACATTGTAACTCATCATGACCAAATTCACTCTAAAAATCTGAACCTGTTTTGTTACTGCAAGTGTTCTACTCCCGAAATGCAGCAGCACTCAGCACCGAGTCTCTAAAGACAAACAATCAAAGGTGCAAACTGTGCCTGTGCAACTTCAAAAGGCTTTGCATCAAACCTAAGTGTCTCCTTGAACTGGTCAGGCTGCAAGGCAAGGATCAAACCCCCCTTCACTGAAACCCACTGAAAACAGGACATTTTCAGTCTCTAAACTGAATCTTGCAATGCAGTGGCTTTGGTAGGGCAGATTCTCTTGCCTGACAATTCACTTGGAGAGTTTGTCCCTCTCTGTAGATGTTGCCAAATTGTACAGAGTATTCGTCCTGCCCCAAACTGAAAATACCAAAAGTATGAAAAATATCAGGCAACTTTTCAGGATTCCTGCGTGTTCAACAACGTTACAAAAGCCAAAGCTTGTCTGAGAAACAACTTAATTTATATCAGGTGCTGACTTTTTCCTCAACCATACCTTCAATGTATTTATTTATAAAGCATGTGTTGGCATTCAGACTTTGATGCTATCAGCTTCCTTTTGTTTAAGTATATTAGTTTATTTTAAGACTGTCAAAAGCGGTTAATTATACTTTGCAATCAAACAAGAAGTGACATAATATAACAAATTACCCGATCTGCTAATCCCCCAGGAACAATTGTTCTTACAACTACTCCACTCGACTTTCCTCCTACAATTCCAAAGCCTAATCCTGAACCATCGTTAATCAGCTCAACGTCTTCAATGTGGCCCCAGTGAATCTGCAATTAATAAAAACAGGAGATTTTAATTTCGGGCGGTCGTTAACGTTTCTCACTTTCACGTGTAGCAGGAACGAGGAGAATTAATCAGAGCCATTTTCTGTCTCCACCCCACGTACTGGAGATCTGTGGGATTTTGTTCACTCAGCTCCATTTCCTTACAAACGCGCAGTGGGATTTCTCATCTGTTTTGAAACACACATTTTGTCCTCCACTTTCAGGATAACAGGATACTAGGAAAAAAAGCTCGACCGAGAAAAAGCAATTTTAAGATTTTCCTGCCAAAATGAAAAGTATCCTTTTAGTTTTTCATAAATCCAGAGGACTGCAAACAAGAGGGAAAAACAGAGGCAAGGAGCTCGCGCTGGCCCTGCTTTCACTCAGCGTTGCCCAAATTCTTATTTCTGTTATTTCACTTACACACTCTGAACACCACCATTCAGCACTGAATTAATAGCACAGCACAAGATTCTGCCATACTGGATTGGAAGCAAATTTCTGAGCTACACTGTACCATGACCTTATGTTCTACAAGACAATCTGAAAATAACAAAGCTGTTAAGCAACCCAAACCCAGCCAATGTTTCTGTCAGATTAATATCTCATACAGGCCCAAATGGAGCAAAGTAGGCAGATTTAAGTCTTCTGCGAATAAAGGATTTATTAGCATACTGAAAATCTTTGCCAAAGCCAGTTAAATATCATAAAAGAAGTTTAAAGACCCCCTGCAGAGATATATATTTGTATTTTATTTTGTTGGTCTGTTCAGTGCAGATCTTTCAATGAAAAAGCAGTTAAAATTTAATTCTTTAAAATTTTCAGTGCAATAAACAATATTGATTATCCACTAAAACCTTCAGATTTCACTACCTCTGTAATAATCATGAGGGAAATAATTACTAAGAGTAAGGAAAAGCACTGCTTTTATCCAGATTTTCATCAAAATCTACTAGCATAATAAATTCAGATTCCGATATTGCAATCCCCGGGTTTAGGTGCGCAGTTTGACCGAATTCAGGGAAGCCACCTGGACCATATGGGTGGAACACAGATGGAAGTTCAGCCCTGGTTTATTACATGTCCCAGTGACAAGCTCTCCTTTGTCACAAAAACAAAAGGCTTCCCAATCAATGAAATTTGGAGATGGAAAAAAAAAAACCAACCAAAACAAGCTGATAAATAAACAGGGATTGAGAGGTTCTTTAACAGATAAATCGTGTTTGTTTTTTAAAACAAAGACAAGGCTTTTTTTGGTGTGAGCAGTGCCAGTTTAAATTGGTTGGGCTGTTTCAAGCAGTGCTCATGGCAGGTTATGTTTACTCTCTTTTAAGAGGTAATCAGAGCGTCTTTAATTGCTGAGCACAAGCAGGTTTCAGCTGGGTATACCCATAAAATGCTTCATCCAGCCTGTGCTGAACAGACCCTGCTAGTGAGAATATGGTGATCTACTAAAGCTTCTGCTATCCCATAAAAACCCAGGATTTGTTTTATAACAACTCCGTGCAGCTTTGCAATGGAAGCCCTGTGCTTACTGCACGGTGAGCCGAAATGAAATGCCATCACATATAAAATCTGATTAAAGGAAAAAAATCCCTCTATGTAAAACTTGCTAACACAAACACTTAAGAGCCACGGGAAAAAAAAAAAAAAATACCCAGCCCAGCTCAAAATCTGATTTTGACAGTATTACAACAACTCACGCTTTCAGGTGGATTTACATCACTTAACAAGGCAGTTCTGCTGTTCCCTTGAAGTGGCTCCCGAGCCACCACCAGATGCAGGGATCCTGTGGATTGCTGGAGGAGGGCAATGGCGTGCTGATGGGAAATGTTCTGATCCAATGGCGTGCAATTAATGGCCAGTATGTGGTCATTTTCCCTCAGTCTTTGATCCCTTAACAAAACATTGAAAGCAATTTTTTAATGCAGCACGGTGACTTCACATCAGGCTTGTGTAATTGAAATATGAACACGCAAAATACGCCGGTTAAATGTTTATGTATTTTAAAAATCTGCTTATTAGGGTGCCTTCACCAGCTTACAAATTACATTCAACCCACACTGTTCTGAACTGCCCAGCCACATTTTGTTCCAGCTTTGGCATGGTACAGAAATTTGCTCAATTCTTTACTTTGCTTCTATTCGAAATTTAATCACAATTCCCTCACCCTTTCTTGATGATATTGAACTACAAAGCAGAAAAAAAGTATTTCTGTAGTTACACAATAAACTAAGAACTATTCTTCATTAGGTTTAGCACTACATGATGCCATCTCTAAGAACCCACAAAACTCAGGCTTTGATGCTGTTCTGTGTCATTATTCAATCCACAGATTGATGTGCTGCATATTTATGCTTTACTTTAAATTTATAGTAGCAAGCTTCAAACATGAAACTTTCTTGGAGCAACACACAGTTCAGTTGCTACCTTGAGATAATATAAATTTCACAGTTAATTCACCCCAGTGATGAATTTAGATTTGTGACAAGAGAGAAACCATCACTCATCTCCTTTGTTAAATATTCATTCTGAGCACGAGACCAAACTGTTACATAGACAGACACTGCCTTCAAAGCTCTGTAGGAATCCAAAAAAAGACTCCAGGAGATCTTGTCTCAGAAGCAAAATGGGAAGCATGCTGGGGAAATTCATAAACTCCCAAACAATATAACTGCACATCTTAACTAAGGCATTTGAAACTTCCTTTTTATCGTGCCATGTTTAAGATGTTTCCCAGAAATCACTTTCTTCGAGCACTAACCATATTTCAGATTCTCTCATCAAAGAAAGTGAGCAGCAGGTCATCAAATCCTAAAGTGAGATATTCACCCTCCTTTGACATCCGGATCAGTCCATCTGTCTCCACTTTGAAAGAGCCTTAATATGCTTTTCTTTAAGTGTTCTCTGGTGTGTTCTCTGCGGGCCCATCGCCATTATCATTCCAACCTCTCCCCACTCTTTTTGTCATCCTGTGTTGGCACTTCCTGACATGTGTTATTTAAAAAGTGACACCAATGACTTGAAATCTAGACACATTTTCTTGAGACATAATTCCAAGCACTGCGTTTGTCTCATGCCAACTCTTGTGGTTTTACAATCGCATTTTATTTTTAAAGGATTGCTCTGCCTTTTGTTGTTGGGTGAAAACCCACAGACAATACAGGAACAAACTGCCTGAAGCCTCGATTCTATGATGACATCTGTGCAGGGATCTGTCGGGAGGAGTGGATCTAAATTTACACAGGAAACAAACAGTAAAACCAACTAAAAATAGGGCACTGTCAGAGGCACATAAATAAAGGAAAAAGGGGGCAAAAAAAAAAAAGTCTTTCAGGGACACAATGCATAAAAATTAAAACAGAATCTAATTTTTATTTTCTTTGCATTCTTTTCTGAGTTTTCTTTTGTTTTTTTAATCAGGACTCAAGATTCTCTAAAGTGAGTCATGATTTCTGGAAATTCCATTTATGAGTGGCTCGGATATTTAAAACTCATCTGAAAACCTGATCCTCAGAACATGAGTCCTTTTAGCTGAAAAGCCAGAATTCAAGATACCACCACCAAAATATCCCACCAGATAACCCAGACAAACATGTTATTCTGATAGAGTTCTCAACGTGAAGGTCATGACTTTTCCCTTCATGGAAAATACTATTTTCCAGCACAGTTATGAAGATCTCACCTGTCAGCTATGCTTCCTGGCTGGACTTCCTTGACAAAGATACCAACTTCTCCCAGGCTGGGATTTTTAAGGGCAACCACACTAAATCCGAGGCCTCCCACAGAAGGTTTATCAATCTTTATTGATTCTATTTGTCTTCCCTAATAAAACAGAAGATAAAATGATTTACTAATTTTCAATGCAATAGAATGAGCTAGTTTAAAATTTACGAACACTGGGAGAATTATTCTCCTCCTAAGACTAAACAAGGGCAAAATACCGAATATGTTATTTCTATAAAAGCTCCTCCATTTATTTTTAATATAGCAACGTATTGGATATGCAAGCACTCTGAGGTTCTGAAACCTCAGGGAATTTAAGAGCTGCTTTCACACTTCATTCACATTATGAGATGAATTCCAAACTGGATGAAAACTATGAACGAAGTGCTGTCTAGAGCAATATATTTGGGATTTCTGGAAATGCTGTATAGCTGAACTCAATTACTTGTCTTTTGGCTCCCCTTGCTTTTAATGCTGATTTTTAGGTGTGCATTCAAAAGACTGCAGCTTTTAAATAAAGAAATTAATTTCCTTCCCCTCCCTGCAGCTTCACACTTAATGCTAAAAAAAGTTTGCTTTTGCAACTGCCTGTTTTTCAGTTCCAATCCAAGATTGCTGGGGTTGTTTACTGGGAAATATTACTGGGGGAATGCACTGCTATCACAGCTCTTTTATTCCAAAGAACATGCAGTCTTTACTGCTAAATCTTATCTTTGATGAGTTAATGACACACTAATGAGAAGAGTAATGCTCAAAATATTACAGCTACATTAAGGTAGTCAATTAGCAACAGTTACTTAATATAAAAAGCCATGACTAAGCAATTAACTTAATGGTTCAAAATAACAGAGAACAATACATTTGTGGCATAAATGCCAATCCCACATGGATGGATGTGTCTGCACCTGCACAAATTCTTAGGGAATTTGGTACATGCTACATCCTAAGGTTTTAAAATCTGCATCTGCCTGGCAAAGTTAAGACATACTAAATAAAGAGTTAAATAAACTATTACATGCTAGTTTTCTTAATCCTTTGCACTGTTCATAAAGTTGGTACATTTCCAATTTAAAATGTACTTGATAAACAAGTGCCTCCATCAAAACAAGTTTCTGCTGAAAATGTCCATTTTCAATGAAGTGTCATCAAATACCAAAAATATCTTCTGGCAGCTGAAATTTCCTTACTACGTTGGTGTGTTTGGTAGAAAGTAAAACAGCAAATTGGCAAAGAAAGCTAAAAAACAAAATAAGCCACCAAACCACTTCCTATTGCTGACATCTTCCACAGGGAAAAGCTCTCAACACTTCTACTCTCTCCTGGTTAGAAGGCACCACGCTTCCAGACACACAACAAAAAAAGCAGTGTGAAATGCTCCAAAATGAAAAAAAACGTTTGGTTCACTAAACCTGAGAGCCTTACCTTTGCCATTTGCTCGATGATCATGTTAAAATCATTAACTCCCAGGTTTGGAGTGAAGGCTGATGCTTTGGGTCCAGGTGAAGTGCAAGGTGTCCCAGCAGTGACTGATTTGTCAGCAAATACCAGCAGCCCCCTCTTGGTAAAATCAAAATCCACTGAGCGGTCAGGAGGCATGTAATTGAGCTGTTGAAAATGAACAAAGGTGTGGAAAAACTATGGAAAACAAAAAAAGGGTTTTCCACAAATACCATTTTGTGTGCAGACTGCCAAAGGTGCAAGAACACGTGTGTTCATATATGCCAATTTACACAAATATACTCACCTGTACATATCAGGCAGTGTTAATATATAAGCTATAACCAAGCTACCATATCAAATTTAAACTGCTTTTCAGAAGTTCCCTCAATGTTTCAGCTGTGTTTCTACTCCACTCATTTTCCTCTGTTTCCTTCATGTTTCTCCCCTGCCCGTGCCCCTTATCCTCTTTTCACCCTAGTATTCCAGAAGCAACACATGCAAAAGCACCAGACACGACAGAGGCTCTCAAGCACTGCTGCAACTGTCAGGCAAACCTACACAGAATTTTGGCACAAAAATTCCAATATTTTGAGTCACTCAGGAGCCTGAGGCCTGGTCTGTATTATCGCCTCCCCAGAGAGAGCCTAGGGTATAAACTACCACTGAACGTGTTATCACTGCTGGAACCTGCACTTCCAGTCCTCACTGATAATGGAGAAATACAGAAATATCCCCAGTGTGACATAATAGACTGGAAAATCCCATCCTGAATGAAGCTGCTCAGGCTTAAATAGAATTTCAAGAAAACCTAAATTTTCTAGACAAGAGAATTCTGAACATTCTGAATATAAACCCCATTATGTCGCAGTCACTTCTTACATAAATTTGCATTTTCATGCATTTTTTAACAGCCTGCAGACGTGCAGCCAAGCTTTGGAAGGAAGGGATGCAGCACCTATAGGAACGTGGGAAGGAGGGATAATGAACGGCACAGCCACCACCAGGCCACCCAGGCAGGAACACCTGCAATACATCTGGCAGTGACAGCACGGTGGCCTTGTCCCTCTGACACCCACCCTGCTGCAGTTCCAGCTGGGCACAGCGGCAGCAGAGACAGGGATTGCTCAGCCCCTGGTTTTAAGTTTGCTGATGATTTTAACTTAATTGCAGGGTGAGACCTGTTCATGCAGTTGTGTCATGGATGCCCATGCCCACAAAATCAAGTGTCGCTTGGCTTTATAAACCAACCCACACAAGTTCCAACCTCTGCTGAAGCCAAGCCATTTTAAAACTCGTTTGGGTACAGCTGCATCAGAGCTCGGCAAATCTTCAGGCTGGGTTTTCTACACTTTACTTCCCAAAGCAGGTTAAGCATTCTTGTTAAACTTAGCAGGAACTAAGTGATGCTGTCTTTTAGGGAGAAAAGATGCTGCCAGTGAGCTGATAAACAGCACTTAGCTTCTGTGAAAAACAAAGGATCCCAGTTCCAGCACTGTTCAGGACTCAAAATACCGGAGCTGATGTCTTTTGCAGATGTTTTCTTCCAACACAACCCTGCCCCTCCTGCATCCCTTTCAAAGCACGTTGCCCCATGACCTGTTTGTTGCAAAACCACTTCTCATTTCAGCAGAGCCTCTACAGACACCAGCTCCACAGGAGGAAAAAAAAAAGCCCAACACTCACTCACACCACGTTACAGCTTATTAACGAGAGCGCCCTCGTTAACACACGCCTACACATCCTGATTCGAGTTCCACCTGCCCAGAGTTATCATCGCACCAACAACAGTAATTTTACACTCACTTGTTCCTTCAGCTGCTTGATGGATTGCTGGAGAGTCAGTATCTGGTTGAATAAGGGGCTCCTGAGGGTGTTCCGCAGAACAGTCAGGTTCTCCTGGTGTTGGGAATCCCTCCTCTCCTGCAGTTTTGCCTGCAGCCGATCCAGGATCTGCAGCACCTGCTGCTTATCTGCACCACAAAGGAGCCCAGGTTAGCAATGGAGCTTCTTTGCTCAGTGCTCAGCAAAAGGAATCACTTTCAGACCACGTACCTGCTACAGGATTTTCAGGCATGTTGAAGGGTATTTTTGGAACTGTTCAGAATAACCTGGCTGAGGTTTAAAAAAAAATAAATCAAATTAATAAATGATATAGCCAAACAAAATAGTAACATTTGATAAATGCAATAATAAAATACTAAGCTAACAACAACAAATTTAATAAAAAAATACTACTACTCCCGTTGTTTACCCAAGTATTTAAGAAAGCTCTCAGCATAGCCTCAGCACATCCAAAACTTTTTCCTTGTTCCACGTGCTTTTCCTTTCACACACGGGAAGGAATATGAACAACTCTTCCAAATATGAATAAAAATGCAGGTTATGAAAAGAAACTGAAAAGGAAAACCGAGACACAGATATGTTCAACCAAACCAAATTATTTTGAATATTGACATTAAAGTTGTGAACTTCACTGATATACATAGAGCTAAAATCTACCTATTATTTAGAAGATACTTTCCACCCGATCATTTGTAGACAGTATTCTTACCATGATAGCTCAGCCCTGCTGGATGGCAATATAGGTGAAACTTTGCGTTTCCCCATAAAACAACGAAGTTCCCTCCACTCATGGGACAGCACAGAATTAAAGCCCAAAATTTGGCATATTAATCCCTATTCCAGCACATTCCTAAGGAAGGTCAGTTCTAACCACAGCCTGATTCACAACAGGTGAAGGAAGCCTGTTCTCCCGCAGGTGTTTGCCTTTCTCTTTCCTACATACATGAACAGCAAAATATCCTTTATTAAGCTTTTAAGGAGCAGAATGTCCTTTATCATGCTCCTCCACAGTGCCAAATAGAACAGGTCTCCAACAGGGGCTGAGGCCTAGATGGCAGTATAAAAACAACAGACTTGCAATTAGCAGAGATGATAAATTTGTACCCTTGCTTGCATGTTATTAAGTTGATGTGGAGCCTGTCATTCTGAAATCTATCAAGGCAGCTCTACCAAACAAGATTCCTTCACTTGGTACAAGCTCCTCTGAAAGAAGTCAGCCATTTAACAGCACAATTTACATAATTTTAATTCTATCCAGTATATAAGTGTGTAATTTCAGAATAATATATTTGGAATTCTTTTTGGAACAAAAATAGCCATACCCCTCTCTCTCTATAAAAGCTTTTTATTTATTTTTCAGTCTTGCAATTCAAGAGGAGCAAGGGTCACATGGTGAACGTGACACCAGGGTAAGCACATTCCAGGGGCTCCCTCCCAGCAGGACCTCTGATCCTTTCAGCTCTGCCCCTGATGCTGTCTGTGCTCACACTGAAAACATCTGGAATTCCGGGAGGACGCTGTTATATTTACCAAAATATTAATTATGCAGGTGAGTAGCTTCCCTTCTCCTGCAGAGTCAGGTTAAGTTGATTTACCTCACGGGAAAAAAGAAAGTGGATGGAGGCATGTCACAAACCACAATTTCAGATTTATGCACCCTTTGCTGTGCAGATCCAAGCAGCTTTGGCTCCTGCAGGAATTCCTGCAGAACTCGGTGGGTTTGTGTGGTTTCCACCCAGGACCAGGCAAAAAGAGTCACTTTGCAAGGCTCTTAACAGATTTAGGAGGCCATTTTAAATCAAACTCGTGGCAAGAGTTGAAGCAGCAAAGCCATACCACCCCCTGAAAGATTTTCAGGAATGCATCTGAACTTTTGGAAGTGCTGCAGCTTTATTTTCTTTTCCATTCGAAGTAAAACACTTCTAAGAGCAGAGCAGCCTTTGATTCTGGTGCTGAGAGCTGATTCTGAAGAGCAGATGAAAACACAGTTTCCTTACACACTCCTGAGTCTTCATTAAACCAAAAAGACAAAACAACCTCCTCGACTAAAAATACTGCATGAACCTTAACAAAACAGGACAAAGAATATGGAAATTTGTTCTTTCTTCCCAGTTTAACTTCCCTCCATTCGCTTTCCTCCTCTGTTTTTCTACCTCACATCAGCAGTTAAAAGAGGAAAAAAACCTCTAAAGCGAGCGAACCAAAATGAGAAAGGGATGGAAAATAACTTCTGCAAGGAAAAGTGGCTTGAAACACCTTTAAACGAGCAGTGGGGTGAGGAAAAGATTAAACCCAGAGAAGAAATCCAGCATGGCAGGAAATAACGACGACTTGACAGCACCATGCCCACCCAAGAGCCAAAGCCAAGAGGCTGGTCCAGCTCCCCAGCCCTCTTTCATGCATTTATTCTTCCCTTTCCATTTTCCATTCAGCTGATCCCATAGTGAGCTGGAACACGGAGCTAAACACTCAGAAAGAATCCTCCACGTTTTGGTGGGGTGAGCTTTGTGCCCAGTCAGCTCTGAGCTGCCAGCACTGGCAGGAGGGGGGCAAGAGGGGACGGGGTGATGTGTCCACACCTCACAGCAGGACCAAACTGCACCATGAGAAACACCCAGCCCCACTCCAAAACAGCTTCCAAGTGCCGTGCTAACCATCCCCAAAATTAATCTTTTTTCCCATTACAGAGGGTGTAACAACAGCAATTATGGTAATGGGGATTGACCCAAGAAAATCGGAGATTTAAATTTAAGGAGAATTATAGGTAAGAGATCTTGGCTCTATCGAGGCAGAAGTTCCCTGGAGAATGAGGTACAAAACAGGAGGAAAAGAAGAAAGATTAAAGAAAGTTTCAGCTTCTTGCTTGAGCTGTTCTAAGTGTCCCTAAGAGCCACTGCAGGCCACTCGTGCCAGTGGATGCCCAAGTGGATCTCAGGTGGCTGAATAACAGCTCAAGTTTACACAGCACTCTGGGGTTCCTCGTGACCAGTGCTGGCCTCCAGCCAGCTTGCAATGCTTTTTAGTGATTTTTTTTTTTTTTTTTTTTGTGCAACACGTTAAAACCACACTCAGGATTTCTTTATTCTCTTTTCTTCCGTAAGAGAGTGAGGGGGGAAAAAAATTAAAGTGAACAGCTCCTTCCGGTGTGAAGGGATCCCTGAAAATATAAACGAATTTAGAGTTTTCAAGTCATGGATAATTGAGGACAGGTCTCTAAAACTGGCTTTTGGGCACCAGAGAAACTCACAACTCCATATATTATTGATCTCTGTGTTTAAGAGCCCAAACAGTTTATCATTAAACATTTTCCAAACACACTCTAAAAGTCCAGGCAGAATGTCAGCAAACAGCTGACAAATTAGAAAATCCATTCCTTAGTGTTAATTTTGAAGAATTATCCAAAACACTTTGGTTTGTCCTGTTAAAATCAGTTCCATGCACTCCACATTCCGCTTCCTTAGCTCCAGTCTCCAACTTTTATAGATGCTTATTTAACTTATTGGAAATCTCAGTTCAACATTTATGTCACAACTTCCAACATAACCATAAAACCCTCGAGAAAATGATGAATTTCAGAAGGTTGAGTGTTTTCTAACCCCAGGACAGCATCCATCTGGGGTTCCACTGTCTTCACTTCTGAGAGCTGAACTCAACGCATCCGAGGGAGTGGGAAAACTTCAGGAGGTTTTGTATGAAATCCCAAGACTTGGATCTTCTTCAAAAGCAGCATAAGGAAAAAGGAATTCCCCCATGCTGGTGCCAGCAGAGGTCATCAGAAGAGCTGAAAGGTTTAAGTCTTCCATTGCCATCACCCCCGTGCCAGACGCCTGCCACGTGCAGGGAGCACACGGAGCGCTCAGCCTCGGCACGGAACCACGCCAGAGGGGAACACGACATCCCAACATCCCATCAGCGGCCTTGACAAGCACCTGCCCTCCGCAAAGGGCTGCTGCAAGATGGAAATTGAGGGCTTTGCTGCTGGGGTCTGCAGGAGGACACAGCTCAGCCAGCAGAGATTCTTCTGCCCATTCTTCCCCACCCATCCACAGTCGCTTCTGCCCCACGTCCTTCAGTGTGGCCTCCAACAACCTGCATCCTTCCAGGAAAAATCCGGCCTCCCCACTCAGCCTGGCTGGAACCTTTTGGGATATTAAAACCCACAAGTGCTAACTAACTGCTGCTATTTCTCAAAGGCTTCTAACAGGGCCAACCTCAGCAGCCTGCCACAGGAACAGCCAAAGGGCTCATCCTGATCCAAAGTCACCCTCCTGCACTAATGCAGTTGGAATTTTTCCTGGCCCTGTTATCAGGAGTGACTAATATGGTGTATTATCATCCTCCTCATCACAGAGACCTCCGACTTGGAAAATTTCAGTTTAAAAGTTGATAAAAGCAAAAGCAAGGGAAAACAACATTTGTTAGTGTGATCTTAACCCTAAATTGTCCTAACACGCCATCAGCTGTAACTTCAGATTTTCAAAATTTTGTAGTTTCCACGTCATCCAGCAACCCCATACCATGAAAAAACACTATTCTAACACATATTTTGCTGTCTTACACGTTATGCTCAGTTTTACTTATACTGTAAAGAAAAATTCAGTCAGACCAAGCACAGCACATACACACCTTTCATGTGAAACCACCTCTGCTCTGTGCAACACTGCAGGATTTACAAAAATGCTGTCGAGCACACGCTGACTGCTCCAGGCACTTGAAAGAAGGAAAAAAACCTGAATACTTCTGTGAGTACCTGAACACAGATACACCACACATCTCCAGGGTGCAGTGGATCACAGCTAAATATTGTTAAAAATATAAAAATACTCCATGGCCGAGTTTTATACATGATTAGTGACCACAGGATGAGGAAAGTGAAGCAAAACCCAGCACTCTGCACCTGTGATTATCAGGCTCCATGCAGATCAAGACGAGCCTTACTCACTCTCCAGGCATGGTAACTTTTAGCAAGCAGAACCTGAATTCCCGTTGACTTCAGCCTCTAGGGAAGCATTGGTGTGGGTTGTCTGTTCTCCAATAAAGGGAGAGCTCATGACAAAGCTGCTCTCCACGAGGCAAAAACACAGTCTCAGAAACCTGTTCACACGGAAAACTCGTTTCCAATATCTAACTATTGTCATTGCCAATAAATGCTAGGTACTTTGATGACAATGTACACAACTAACAAGTCACTTCGCGGGGAGCAGAGCTGTTAGACCTGGAACCATGCTGAACTTCCAAGGGTCAAAAATTAACAAGGAATGCGGAAGAACTGTTTTCCTCTTAACCACCCGTAAACAAAGTAAAAACCTGCTCTGCTAAGAATCTCTGGATTGACAGGCACTTGACGGGAAGTGTTGCAACAGGTGTGTTACTTCCCTCCTCTCCTCATCCTGAGCCAGCCTCTCCGAGCAATGGAAACTGTTTGCACAACAACACAACACCAGGATGACTCCAGTGCCATGGAGAGCCTTCGGCTGCCATCGGGAGCCACACAGCCCTGCCCTGTCTTTACTGGGGTGTCAGGGACTCATCAAGGTCCCTGGTGCCTGAAAGGCTTTCAGATGGGGGTCTCTGGATGACTGCAGGCTGGTATCCTGGCCATGGCTATACTGGTGTTCACAGCAAGATATGGGTCTGGCTCTGGAAGCAGGAGATGGTTGGAAACACTTACAGAATTCCCAGGATGGGTCAGGTTGGAAGGAACCACAGTTGGGTCATCTGGTCCAACCCCCCTGCTCAAGCAGGGCCATCCCTGAGCACAAGGTACAGGATTGTGTCCAGATGGTTCTGGAATGCCCCCAGTGAGGGAGACTCCACACCCTCTCGGGACAGTCTGTTCCAGTGCTCTGTCACTCGCACAGGGAAGAAGTTCATCCTCACATCCAGGCGGAACTTCCTGGGCATCAGTCTCTACCCTCTGCCTCTTGTACTATTGCTTGGCACCACCAGGCAGAGCCCAGCTCCATCCTCTTGGCAGGCTGGAATACTTGTTACAGATAAACACAGATATTTATCCCCTTTCAGATATCTGTGCACGCATTTCACCCGACGACCCACACCGCCGTGTCCGAAGGGGAAGCCACTCCTGCAGCAGAGCCCTC
>VZTF01008876.1:806323-845854 GCA_013397755.1 Cnemophilus loriae
ACTTTTTAATCGATTTCCAGGTGAGCCTGACCCGCCTGCCTGTTTAAGATCGTAGTTTGAACCTGTCATAGGGCCTCCAGCCTACCCAGCGAGGGCAAACCGCGTGTGGAAATATTGTAGAAAAGCTTATTTTTCACTTATTTGCAGCGCATCGGTGTCCAGACTCAGTGATACTCTGTGATTCTATGTTTTGAACTCCCCACGGAGGGGCACGTAGAGCTGGCTTGGTGCGAGGGCTCTGCTGGAGGAGTTAACTCCCCTTTGTACACAGGGGTGTAGATCCTCGGGTGAAGTGTGTGTAATACTACGGGTATAATAATATTTGTGTAATAATCTGCTCTGCTCAGCCTCAGCAGCGCAGCCCCCACCACTTCACAGAAAGGAATGGCAGAAAACCATAGGAAAACTGGGATGGAGTAAAGGGATTGCAAGACTTCCACCACAGCACCTCAAAACACACCACATCACTGTGGCTTCTAAGACACAGAACGTTGTCCGTGATGGCAATAAAAGCAAAATTTTCCTCCTGCTAATCACGAAATACTGAACAGGCACCATTTTTGTGGAAATTAATTACGTGAACTGTGTGTGCTTTCTGAAACCTAAAAGTCAGTGCTTTCTGACTTTCTAAAATTATACACGTACACACATAAACTAGTCAGAGTCGATACATACAATTTTTATTCTGCTGTACAGTTTCACGAGCCCATCTGCTGACCTTACACAGCCCCGCTGGTTGCACAGGCTAAGGGCTACGAGAGGTTTGGAAATCGATTTCTCATGAGTTCAGATTGATTTCCCCTCGTTCTGGCACCCTTTTCATTTCACTGAGCAGCAGCAGTCGCACCAGAGCACGCGACACACCAAGAACACACCATTCCATCCCCCTTCCGAAGGATTCCAAGCGCTCAACTTCCCAGCCCTTAACTCTCAGTTTTAATTAATGTGGCGCTCGTGAGAAGTGACAATTTCCCTGACAGTGATGAACAGTGAGTGGTGTATTTATCCATGCGAGGGACGCGCCGCAGACAGAAGAGCCGGGCACTTTTCCCATCAGTGCACCTCCGTCTCCATCTCCGAGGGCTGAGTTCATCCCGGAGCGCGCTCCGGCCCTGCCCTTGTGCTTCCAGTTGCTGAGAGGAGTATCAATTTTCATTTGCATGCTTTGCCTGCTGAACTCCGGGCTGCCAATTCAGTTTACACGAATCTCCCAAAAAGCTGTTAGATGGCAATATTTCACATCGCTGGCTGAGCTCTTTGTCAGCCATCCACACGTTTTTAATCCGCGTTTCCACGGATTCTTGGAATATCTGGGACTGGGACAAACCCTTCCTTGGTACTGACAGGCTCCAGACAAGTCACCATGCACCAAAATAATTCCCAGAAAACCCAAAAGAGTTCCTGAAGGGATGGGTAACAATGATGTTCTCCTCAGTACTATTTCAGAGTTGTTTTTCCAGCTTTTTACGTTCAGTTTTCCAGTTTTTAGGGCCCTCCTTGTTTTTCAGGAAACACTTCTTGAGCAGATGTAAACTTGGGACAGTGGTGTTGCCTCTCCTGGGTGTGTTTACTCCAAGTGACCTCTCCATCTCCTGTAAACACTCCAGGATCCCTAGCAGTTCATAAGTGGAAAACTGATGCCTTCAACACTAGAAAAACCTGAAAGAACCACAATAGAAAAACAACAGATAGCTGCCAAGGTAGTGAGAAAAGGAAAAAGTTTGTAATCACCACAAAGTATCTTGTGGAAATGCTGATGAAAAGCTTGTCTGCTCCAGGAATTCAGTATTCATTTAAAAATTGAAATAAAGAGCATTTTAAACAATGCAGGGACAGTTTTATGTGAAAATAGGGTAAGAATTTCAAATTATTTATTTAATCCGACTGCTGTGCGAGTTCTGGACACAGCGTCAGCACACCAGGCCCACCTGGCTGACAGGCGATGTGCCAGTCCGGGTTAACCATGTTTGTCAGGTCACTCCTTTAACCTCTGCTAGGCTTTTTCAACTTATTTTTCAAGTACTCAGCAAACTCCAGACACCAGCGGGGACACCCAGAGGTGCGATTTCGCCGGGTGGGCCAAGGCTATAGCGTCGGTGTTTGGCAGAGCGGGGAGAGTTCACCTCACGTTCCTCCCTCACCCGGCCCTGCCCGCGGTGCCAGCACCCGGAGCGGCCCCAACCCTGCTCCGAGAGCCGCCTCAGGGGCCCCCGCGGGCCCCTCGCCATCCCCGCACCGCCCCGAGGCCTCGGCCCCTCACGCCCGACATCTTGGGTGCGGGCACGCGCGCGGCCGGCGCCGGCGGCGAGCTCCGCCATCTTTACTCGGGGCGCGACCCCGCCCGTGCCAACGCCTGGCCCTGCGAGCGCCATCTTGAGTCCGGGCGCGCTCTGCCCTCAGCGCGGCCTCGGCCGCCATATTTAATGAGGTCACCCCGCCCCACTACCCAAAAAAACCCGTAAGCCCCCCAAAAAACCTAATCCGTCCCGTCAGCAAGCCACGAACACCTCGGGGTCCCTCTCCGTTTCTCCCCGCAGCCAGCGCGGGCTCTCTCTGCGGCGGGGCCGCTCCGCTCCTCCCCGCGTCAGCTGACGGCGGCGGCGGTCCCGTCATGGCCGCCCGGAGCGGCGCGGCTGAGGCGGTGGTCTTGCTTCTCCTCTGGTTCGCAGCCCTGGAGGGAGCAGCGGGCTCGGAGCCGCCGCTCAAGTGCGAGGAGCTGCGGCTGGGGCAATATCCTGAGCAGGGCCGCGCCGGGGTCGGGGTCGGATCGGGGGCGGTTGTTGTGGCGATGGGCCCGGTGTGAGGGGGAGGGAAGGGGCGGTGGGGGCCGTGAGGTGCC
Source organism: Cnemophilus loriae (assembly GCA_013397755.1). Classification (NCBI taxonomy): domain Eukaryota; kingdom Metazoa; phylum Chordata; class Aves; order Passeriformes; family Corvidae; genus Cnemophilus; species Cnemophilus loriae. The sequence goes on from VZTF01008876.1 coordinate 809,163, forward strand.
GGTCAGGGCAGGCGGGTCAGGGAAAGCCTCAGGCCGGGAGCCCCGAGGGGGTCTCGGCTGGCAGAAGCGGGACGGGGCTCCTCAGGGTGCGGGAATTGAGGACACGGCCTCAAGCTGCGCCAGGGGAGGTTCAGGTGGGACATCAGGAGGAATTTCTTCACAAAAAGGGTGATTAGACATTGGAAGGGGCTGCCCAGTAATGTGGTGGAGTCCCCATCCCTGGAGGCGTTCAAAGAACGACTGGCTGTGGCACTCAGTGCTCTGGGCTGGCTGACAGGGTGGGCATCGGTCACAGGCTGGACTCAGAGGGCTTTTCCAATCTAATTTATTTTGTGATTTCTGGTGGTACTATGTGTGCCCCGGTGCATACTCGGGGTGTCCTTCAAAGAGATTCCCATGAATGAGACAGCCCACTCTGCCACCACTCCGCCTTATTATTTGCAGGACTCTGGAGCGAGACGTGGAGACTTTGCCATTTTATTAGGAAATAATGTGTTTCTATGCCCTGCACAGCTCCGAGGAGCCTGAGGTGTGAGGCTCCTGGCTCTCCAAGGCACCTCTTACCCTCCCCAGAACATGTTGGTTGATGGCAGCTGACAGTTTTTGATGATCAAAAGTGTCAGGAAAGCAAATCTTGGAAAAGCTCGCTTCATCTCCTGCTTTACTTGGCTGTGGGAGTTGAGACCTCTGGAAGTCAGTTGCTGCTCAGTTTGTTCCTGCACCAAATTCCTGGCGCTTCAGATCCTCATTTTTATGAGCATCAATTTTGTATGTTCTTGTAGATTAAATTTTCTCAACCAAATGCCTCAATTTCAAGGCACTGTGGTATTTAAATAAGGGAACAAGACCAGATGAGGCGTGTGCTACCTTGTTGCCTCCAAATACAGAGGCTGCGACTGATAAATATTGTAGTTCCTTTAGGTAGTGCTGACTGCAGCACTAATTAAACGTGGGGCTTATGCGATATATTGGTGTATTAAATTGGATTAGCAGATTTGCTGCATGGTAATGTGCTGCTCCTCTTTTGGGGGATGGGTAGGAACCAACATCAAGGTGCATCTTAAATCCTCGGGGTTTAAAGAGGGTGGAATAAATTACTGTTAAACCTGTTGTAGTGTTTGATATGAAAACTGTTTTCCTCAATTACCTGAACATATATGTGCGATGAGCCTAAAATAGACAATAGCACACAAGAACCTATGAATTGCACAAATCACACAGCATATGGTAAGGATTTCTAACTTATATATTGATTAACTACGTTTTTTCAAGGAAGTGTTCAATTTACACGTTTGTGTATCTACTTGCTGAGCTTTATAAAAGATGGGATTAGTAATATCATTAGTCTGAAAGCCCAAAACACTTGTGTGGATTGGGTGCTTTACTAAAAATGAATAAATACACTGTCTCTGATTGGTACTGTTCTAAGTGAGGCTTCTGGTAAATCTCTTCAATGTATGTTACACCCTTTAGGCTCTGTCCTGCACTACTGCGATTAAAACAAACCATTCCTGTCATACCGATTTTGCATATAATTATTAAAAGAATTGACATGTGACAGAACAGCCTTCAAAATCTTCTAATTTCTAAGGGGTTTTTTTTCTTAAGGCAACATAGTGCCTTCCATCGCCACCAGGTTTTGGTGCATGAGGCTCTATTTTGAAAGCACATTTATTTGATGTGCAGTTCTGACATACTTCAGAGTATAACAGAAAAATTCATAAATTGATTACTTGGTTTCCTACCTGTGCTTAAGTTCTTTGATGTTCTCAGGCATTGAAATAAACGGTCTGTGTTTGGTAGCACAGCAAGTTCACTTTATGTGCACCCTTGTTTTAAAACCATGGAATTACAGAATAGGTTGGAAAGGACCTTGAATCCCGTCCAGTGCCACCCCCTGCCATGGACAGGGACACCTTCCACCATCCCAGGTTGCTCCAAGCCCCGTCCAACCTGGCTTTGGACACATCCAGGGATGGAGAGTCCACAAAATTCAAGTGTGTGCCTGTTGTCTTTCATATTTTGCTTCCTGTAAGTGCTGAATGACTTTCTTCTGGGATAGTGAAGATGATTCTGGGATAGTGTCTGAATAATTTCAGACACTGGATGAAAATACTTTGCAAAATGGATCCTTGTTAAAGTTTTTTCAGGTCTTTACATGGTTTTGACTTTGTGTCCCTGACTATAAATGGGCAGTCAGAGAGCAGAAAAATGTTGCATAGTTTGAGATTGATCACAACTCTAGATTATCAGTTGCTTAACTAATTACCATGTGATTGTATTTAATACACTGCACTTTTGAACAGGAGATAAGCTTCAGAGTAGAACAAGTTGCTGAATTAATTAACACTGTTTTCTTTGTGTAGCATTTTTGCACACACACCAGTTTTTAGATTGTCCTCACAGGATTTGAATTGCTCATTTTTTCAGTATTACCTAAGTAATAAAAAGTTAATTTCTGGATCATGCTTGAAACACTGCAATTTCTCATCACTTTCTGGGATCCCTCACCCAGACAAACAGGGGTTTGATTCAGAGCATCGAAATGGTGTCATTGAATAGAAGGTCTGGAGTCTTTGGAGTGACACTGAGAAGAAAACTGTGGCCTTTCCTGTACCAATATATTTTAACTGTGCTGGGTTTCTTTTAATAACAGAAAAAACTTCTTTGCTTAATTTACTTTACAAGAAATAATGCATTTTTTTGTAATTGCCTTAGATTAGGCAAATTGATCAGTAGCATCATGGAATGGTTTGGGTTGGAAGGGACCTTAAAGATCATCTCATTCCATCCTCTGCCATGGGCAGGGACACCTTCCACTATCCCAGGTTGCTCCAAGCCCCATCCAACCTGGCCTTGGACACTTCCAGGGATGGGCTGTAAAATCCATGTAAGATTTTATAGCAGTCAATTCCAGACATAACTCAAATCTTATTTTATTTTTTTTGTCCCTGTGCAATATGGATAGGCATTAAAAGAATCCATCTCTTGCCTGTGTGCATTACTGGAAAATCTGGAAAGAATGTTAAACCTGGCTTGCAGTTTTGTTGGAATTAACCAGCAGGACTCACAAGTAGTGAAAGCTGATAGAAAGTGGGTAAAGGACTGAATTTTTTTCCCCCAAAACAACAGACTACAGCATTGGAGAGTGTCTAATATTCTGGTAATATATTGCAAACTTCTAGCAGGTGTAACTTATCTGCTGTGCTTTCCACTTTGATTCCCCTAAGAGTCAAGAATAATGGAATAATTTGGGTAGAAAGACCCCTCAGGAAGTTGCATAGTCCAACCTCCTGCTCAAAGCAGTGTTGGCACTGAATTCCAACCAGGTTGCTCAGGGCTTTGTGCAGTCAGACCTTGAAAACCTCCAGGGATGGTGTGGCATGACTTCTCTGGGCAACCACTTCCAATATTTGACTGTTTTCATGATGAAGATATTTTCTGTATGTCAGCTTCAGATTTCTCATTGACTCATATTGAAGCCAGAGTGGAAATTACAACAGAATTGGGGCAGCAATTAGGTTTGCATATTTTCCTTAAAATGTAGCAAGGAAAAACTACAAGTTGGTGGTAGGACTGGCTTAAAAAAATATTTTCAAACAAGTAATTGTGTGTGAACTGTGCTTTGTATCAAGACTGTTGCACAGTAGAACTTAATTTGTTTCACTTGTGTGTTGTCAGAAAACTGCCCTGTCAGTTACCACTTAATTTCAAATCATTTTTTGTCCTCAGTTCAATGTCTGCCAGCACCAAATATTACTTGCAAAGATCACCTTGGCATAGAGAAAGTCTTCACGGGACATGAAGTTGGATTTTACAAGCCTATTGAGTGTCGCAATGTGTGAGTACTCTTTGGTTTTGAAAAACTGAAGTTTGTCCAAAATCGTATGATGTGTTGGCAGAAGGAAAATAGAAGTAAAATAGAACCACGCACATGTTGCCCAGTAGTTAATCCTGTAATAAACACTGTAAGGATGCAACACGGGGTCATGGAATGGTTTGGGTTGGGAGGGACCTTAAAGCCCATCTCATTCTGTCCCCCTGCCGTGGCCAGGGACACATTCTGCTAGACCAGGTTGCTCTAAACGTGCGTGTTCATAAGGAAATCTGTCTCTGTACATTTTTTTTGTTGTTTAGTTACATTTGTCTCTTTGCTTTACGTTATTCTTTTACCTTTGCTTTACTTCGTACTTTAGCTTGGCAAAATTTTGCTCCAAATGCTGAGGCCACATTCCACACGTGCTTAAAATCAGCACAGTTGCTGGAAGGAGCTGTTGGGGACACCCTCCATCCCCTTCCCTGACAGACCCCAGGACATCAGGGAGCTGCCCTGGGTTTGAGCTGCCTTGGATCAGTTCCCCAGTTTGAGTCACAGTACAGTGGCTTCAAGTGCTTGTGCCAGCGCAGCGATGAGGGTGACTCAAGGATAAAACGGAGAGGACAAAGGAGGGCTGGACAGGGCTGTGCTGCTCAGTGCTTCATGCCAGTTTAAAGCGTGCCTGTAGCTGCAGCTGAAGTTCTATTATGCATGAATTTTAGGGGAGCTTCAGGATCTGTGCAGTTCCCCCAAAATCTGCAAGAGAAACTGTTCTCTATTTTGAAACATTTTTTGTGTTTAATCCAATCCACTGTGTCTTTTAAGAGCCTGTTTCTGGTACGTGAATGATGGACCTCGTTTTTCTAAAGCACATTGTGAGTGATGGAGAGCTCTGGATACCAATAAATGTTCCAACTGGCCGGTGCTAATGATCAGCCAGCACCTGTCACTACCATTTGTTTCCTCTTTTTCTGGGATTCACACTGGAACCTTTCTGCTTTGTCCTACTGGAATCTTTGGAAATTAAAACTCCAGTAATACTGGGTACTCCCTATTGCTCTAGTGGGCAAATAACTCTGATGTGCTACTTGCTGCTCAGTAATTTGCCTAACTCAGAAGTACAGCTCTGCCTCTTAGTTTCATAAATATTTTCTCTGTATTTAGTCTTCTCAGCAGTCAAAGCTCAGCAAGATGAAGAAAACATATTATTACATCTAATCAAATTTAAATGCCAGCAAAGTAGACGTCAGTCACATTTTTGTCCAGAAACAATTGTGTTTCAGTCCCATCTGTGATGGGGGCTGAGAAGAAGATGAGCTATACTAATTTAATGAAATTGCTTCCTCTTTAGATTAGATGGTAATTTTTATGGTTGGAGGATTTTTGTATACATATATTTTTGGTTTAGTATGTTTTCTAGAAACATTTTTAAAAGGTAGCTTTCCTTTACACTTATTTATTAAAATCTAGGTCTGTAGGCAGAGAAATGTCATCCTTCTTAGACTATCTATTACTTGATCATGACTTTTATGTATAATGAATAATCAGTGGTTACACTGCCAAAAGAACTTGCTGTGACTTTTCCAGTCCCACAACTGCTGGTATGGCAGAAAGAGAAGAGAACCCTTTCTGGACTGAAAATTCCAGTAAAATACAACTGTGAATGTAGACAGAGTTACACGAGCGTGTCCTTCATAATGTCCTAAAACCAGTAAAAAATGGCAGCAAGATTAATATCACCATTCTTCATCTGTACACTTATTTAAAAAGTGGTCCAGTCACTGACAGACCTTTTATGAGGCACTTTGAATGTTACCCAAGTGTTAGAAATATTGTTTTAAGCAGGAATTTCCAGCTTAATATTACAACAATAGCCCTGCCTTTTCTACTGCTTTTTGGAGATTTTCCAGCATCTTACCTGAGTTTTGGTAGAAACTGTAACTGTAGAAATAACTGCACATCATTTAACCAGAGAATTAGTTTGAGAAGGCATCTTCCCATGGCAGGAATGTCCCAGCATGGGGACAGCAGGTGAATCTCTATCCCCAGCTTTTGGAGAGGACAAATCAGCAAGTTGGCCTTAGCCAAAACTGTAATTTAGTTTTGGCTGAGCTCTGGGATCCAGTTATTTTAGAGCAAGGAGATGTTGTGTTTGTGTGAGTGGATGTATTCAAGTTCAGTCATCCTAGTAATAATTCAAGGAAAAGCTTGTAAGGTTGTTCCAGCAAAGAAGTACTGGGAGTCCAGATTAATCTGATGTTTTGGAGGTAGATCTTATTTTTTGGCCAAATTCTAGAATCCCCCAGATTGGCATCCATCATATATTTTACTTAATATGTGCAGGCCCTGATGCTGCAGAGTTGAAATGTCTGTTGTTCAAGTGTTGCCATTCCAGGGGAGGAGGCCATGGAACGATTCTCTGTGAAATTCATGGGGTTCAGTGTGGACATGCCTTTGAGCATAGCCAGGAGACCCTGAAAGAGCAACCTGCAGCAGCACCTCCTCTTGTCAGCTGCTGTGGAAGAGCTGGGAGGAAAAGTTTTGAACATGGCAGCTGGAAAGAATGTATGCAGAAAAAATAAAGGTTGGATGAGGCTGAGAAGCAAGAGAAAATCAAAAGAGGAACTGACAAGAAATTGCATCTTTTACCCAATTGTAGAAATTCCTTCAGATGCCCGGGATGTGTCATTTTCCTTCTCACTGGTTTACTCTGCGTGCATGTTTTTATCTGAAGGAGTAAGGCAAAGCAAACACAAGAGTGGATGCAGCCTTGTTTGTTACAGTGTTCTCATGCTTCCCCTTCATACTGGATTTCTTCTGCCCGTCAGTTTGATGTTGACGAGGTTGCAGAAACTGTTCTGCTTTCAGAAGCATCTCAGTGCATAGGCAAGGGCTCAGTTTATTACTTGTCGTGATCAGGAGCAAAATTAAACCATGTTCCCATTTTTTATGTAACAGCTCTTTTCATGCTTTAGTGTCCTTGGAGAGCTGTTGACACTTTGTAGTTGATAAACAATTTCCCACAGTTTACCTCAAGTTTTAAATAAACCCATTAGTGTTCTTTACAGTGGAAACAAGACAGTTCTAAAGATGATAATTTACGTTACATTAGGTTCCAGGAATGCCCTGTGTGTTCCGTGTTGCTAATAAACACCAAGTAACAAATACTGAGGTAAGAGTCATGATTTAATCACTTAATGTTGCCATTAGGCTTTAAAGTCAGTAAATTTAGATAATAAGCAAAAAAGGTAGGTCTCTACTTGGCATTGAAAATGCTTAATAAAAGTGCTTGGACTTTTGTCAGCTACTGTCTTTTTGAAACTGTTTTATTCAACTGTCAACCAAGAGTTTAATTTGAGCCTATTAAATAATTGCTGGCATGCAGTAGTGCACGTATCAAAACAGTGAATTATTGAATATTTTTCAGTTCTAATTACATTTGGGTTTGCTGTTCAGGAGCTCACTGTTCGCTGAGGCAGCAGTTCCAGCATTGAGGGCGATATGTTTTTAGCTCCCTTATTAGTGCAAAGTTCTCCAGCAGGGACTGCAGTAACAGGTGGTTTGGTCCTGCATTGCTCCAGCTGTTGGCAAGAATGGTTCCAATTAGGATAAATCTGAAAAAGTCTGTTCTATCTGTTTATTTTGTGTGACTAACCATGGGAAGCTTAACTTGAGAGTGCCTCTCTGCCCCTGTGCATCTTTGTACTGTCAACAGTTCTTTTCATTGTGAGTTTGTGCCATTTACAGTGTAATGAGTGAATTCATGACTTACTCTTTTTGTTGAATCCTTCCTGCAGCTTCTTCAGCCGGTGGCCATGGTTCATTTCTCCTTCAGATCTCGTGGCAATTACTGTCTCTGCTGACATCTCACCTGCCTGTCCTGTTCCTCTCGATTTGGCTGCGTGTGAGACTAATGCCTGCAGACAGTATTCACACACCTCCTGGCTTCCCGGGCTTGTCTCTCTGGGGCTGAACTGTTAGGAAGTGCTCTGTGAAGCTGGGGATGGATCAGCAACTGAATTATGTCTTGACAAGAAATCATCATTTAGTTTCAGAATAATCTGTATTCTGCAAGAGTACACTTGAGTTGCAGCAGCTGAGGTTCCTTTATGGAGGATGCCTTCTCAGTTTGAAAGCTTAACATTATCAATTCCGTGGCCGTTAATTGAAGATAAATAACAAGTCTGTTGTTTTTTTTAAAACCAGAGCAGCAGGAAAATGAGTCACTACTTTAACAGTCAAAAGTATGAGTGGATATATTTTGCAGTCATTATCTACATTGCTTGTTTCTTTTGGCAGAAATGGATACTCCTACAAAGTGGCAGTGGCTCTGTCCTTATTTCTTGGATGGTTGGGAGCAGATAGATTTTATCTAGGCTATCCTGCATTAGGTAAGTTTATTCCTTCATTTTTTCTTGGAGGTAAAGCTTATTGTTATGACTGAGTTGTATGTGTATACTCATATTTTGAGTAATGAAGGTTGACAGTCGCAGTTTTAATATTTACAACTAGAATCCTTCCTTCATGGCCAAGTGAGATAAAATGCTGCATTATCCTCAGCCTGCTCTTCTGTTGGAGTGGTGACAAATGGAGATACAGTTGTGCAGCAGATAAAATCCTCGTAAGCAAACGTGGTTATTGCTGCTCAAAGTTTTGCTTTGCACAGATGTTTTACCACAGCATTCTTTGTGAGGCACTGGAGCAGGAGTGGCTTTGCCTCACGTGCCAGCCTTAAATGAGGCTTGACTTCACCAGGAAAAAAGTGGACAAATTTTACAGTAAACCTGGTGTTTTGGGAGATGGAATTTATTCTGGCAAATGCACACCGTCAAGATAACTCGTGGTGTTAATAACAATTCTGCAGAAGCTGGGACTTCTAATAAGACCTCCCTCTGGTTGGTGTTTTTAGGACCTGATTCCCAGGATGATGGTGCCACTGGCTTTTAAGTAATGGAAATACCTTTTTATGTCAGAACTGCCTTCACTGGCCTTGTTTCTGAGCTGGACAAAGGGAGTGAATTTAAGTATAGACAGGATGGAGGAATGATTGGAAAAAGCTGTATGTATTGCTGTCACTTCAGCCAGAAATTTTGAGTTTCTGCCCATTAAATTCCAACTCTTTTTAATGACATTATCTGCCCTTCTCTAGAATCTTGATTAACATCCATGTCTTTTATCCCTGAGATTCTGTAATTAGCATTTACTTTGTCCATCTGTGTCACAAAAAGATACATTTTTGAAAGCAGTCAATAAGGTGCATTATTTAGTTGTAACACTGGATTTGGAATAATAATTTGCAGTAATTATTTTTTAATATATTGTGATAATATAGATTCATAAATCCTTAATTCTTTTATAGAAATTCTCTATGGCTGATGCTTTAACCCTACTGGATTATACTGTAGCCAGTAGCCAAAGTTAATATTTAAAATTAAACTCTTCCAAGGCCAAGTTTTCAATCTTTCGAAAAGTAAAGAACGCAAAAGCAAATACGATAGAAGAGAATATAATAAAAAAATAGAAAAGAATAAAAATCAACACATTGGATTCCTTTACAGTGGCTGATTAGGGATTTTTTAGGTTATCTGTGCCTTGGCAAAAAATGGTTAAGAAAGGTTAATAGCATTGAAATCTTTCTTGCAAGTGTAATGAAGACTGTAAATGCTCTTTGGTTTATTTTTTTCCCTTCTCTTTTGTTTAAAGAGCACACAAATACAAACAAGCTATTGAGTATGAAGAAATCAGGAAGGCAACCTCTTCCTCTCCCACACACTGTGAACTAAACCATGAGTTATTACTGCAGAACAACACTATTTTTTCCCTCCGTGCTTTAGAGCAGTTTATTTTCTCAGTGTGATCTGCTTGTGGGGAGGGAAGTGAGGAGGAAGAAAAAAACCCAACTTTACCCTGCACTCCAGAAATAAATGCCAGGTTCAGAAACAGTTCTCCTCCATCCAGTTCCTTCAGTAAAGTGGAGCTGCTGCAGTGGTAAGAAATCTGCTGTGTTCCTAAAATCCCAGCTGGCGTGTTCCACAGGGACACCTTCACTGGATCAGGTCCTGCACAGCTCCATCCAACCCGGCCTTGGGCACTGCCAGGGATCCAGGGGCAGCCACAGCTTCTCTGGGCACCCTGTGCCAGGGCCTCACAGGGAGGGATGCACGTGGGCTTTTCTTCCATGAGAGACAATTCCAGGCAGTGGGATGCTCTTCCTGCAGAGTGGATGCTGTTACTCCCCTCCTCTGCAGCCCCATAAACAGGCCTGGGGGAGAGGAGGTGGTTTGTGGGACACATTGCTGCTTTGGAGAGAGAAATAACCAATATCTTTGCCTGAAATAATACTCAAAATATATAGAGTTCTCACTAGATTACATTCACTGTACAAGAAACTATTGATATTAAAAAAAAATAAAAATTGTAAGGCAGCCTCTTTTTTTTCTGAAGGCATTTTCCAAATGAAGTCTGCCTTGCAGGACAACTTCCAATAAAACATTCATCTGTCAGTTGCTGTTCCCATATATTTTCTATTAATCTTTCATTTATTTGTATAAAAACCAACATTTTTGAATACCAGTTAAAAAGAAGTGTTTTTATATTTTTTTATGTATATTCAAAATAAATTCATATTTCAGCAAAAATATAAAAATTATACAAAGGATTGTTTTCCAAAGTTGCATGTTCTGAAAATCAAATCAGTATGTGCTGCAACTCATAAGGGAGTAGAAAGTCTCCTTCTATTCATAAGCAAATTTTGCAGCTCAAGTTGGGATTTTTCTGTCCGTGCCTCAGTGAAGGAATATTTCAATAATCTGATAATCAACTTTAGACTTTTCTTGTGTAAGAATATTTATACGTTAAAAAAGAAAATATTTGCAATCCTTGAAGTGTGTTCAGGATGTAGAAATCTGAATATGTGGGATTTTTTTATCCATAATAATTGAAGAAGTTTAACTTTAGGTCTGTTTCTAAATAGATGTATATATATCAACACACACACATTTTGTGGGACGAGGAGAGAGTTTGGATGCGACTGCCACCAGCGATGAAATCCCAGGGATTGCTTAAAGCTACATTAAGTTTTACTTTTCTTTTTTAGGTTTGTTAAAGTTCTGCACTGTAGGGTTTTGTGGAATTGGGAGCCTCATTGATTTCATACTTATTTCAATGCAGGTAAGTCAGGGCTTTCAAAACAAGATACAAATCTGTGTTTTTTAAAGCTTTGATTTGATTACTAACACTTTGTTAGTATTTTGGCCTTAAGAACCACTGGGTATTGAAAAATCAAGGTGTTAATTTTGTCTCTGTTTGTAGATTGATGCTGTAGAATATAGACACAAAATATCAATATATTTGCTGTTGGAATTAAAAATTAGGTTAGCCATCTAGAAATACTTGCAATGAATAGCTTGGAAGCTACAACACCATAAATTCAAGTGGTCGGAACCTCTTTATGTGAGGCAGTGTTGGACTCAGCATGGGATGTCCTGCTGTTCCCAGAATCCTCCAGCTCTGTGTTTATATGTGCTTTATGCTGATGAAAGAAGACATGGCCACTTTCATTTTCCACCTCTCTTCCAAATTCAAGTCCCACATCACCTGAGAGCTGTGACTGAGGGATTCACGAGGGTTAAACCCCCAGCTGGAGTGACACCTTGCGACATCATGAAATTGCCAAATTGTTCTATTCAACAGCACAGCCATTTAACGTGAATTGCAAATTGGCTACGATGAACTCAAAATCCATTGTGGATGTGGGAGTTGTTTCGATGGGTTTGTAGGAAAATATTTTAAAAGTGTGTGCTTTGTATCTGTCTTTTGTATGCATTCTCAAATTCCTTTCTCTGCTGTGGCAGTGATCTTGCCTCAGAGCACTTACAGATCCAGTTGAGAGTATCATTCATCTCTCCTTGTTGATCTCCCTGGTGACTCCACATCAATTTAGCACTTCCAGAACAAAAACTCCACGATCTTTCCTCCTCCTCTTCATTCCTTACCTGTTCAGTATTTCAAAGACACTTGTCATCAGCCTAATTCTCTGCTGCCGACCCTCCTTTGTTCAGGAAAAGTGGTTTGGAGCCCGCTCATTTGTCAGGCTGGTTTTGTGCCTCAAATCCTCGTCGGATTAGCCGAGTCCCAGTGCCTGGCTGTGTAATTTGGTTGATTAGAAGCCCAGGGGAAATGTTCCTTCTGAGACAGCGCTCGCTAAAACAGTTAAACTGCAGCATAACTTCAAAATAAATCTAGTTTCTGTTTGACTAATTAAGCATGACTAATTTTATGATGGGAAAATTAGCAGTAATTGAGACATTAGCACAAAGTATATATTTCACTTCATATTGAAAAGTCTTGGTTCTTTTTTTCTGTTGCAGATCGTTGGCCCTTCCGACGGCTCCAGTTACATCATCGATTATTACGGGGCCAGGCTGACCCGGCTCACCATCACCAATGCAACCTTCAGGAAAATGCAGACCTATCCCTAACTCTGGCAGGGAGTGGCACAAATCCAGAGGTGCAGCTTGTTTTTACAGCTGGGTCCAGTGGTCCACTGGAATTGCCGAGGACTCGCTCATTACAGCTCGTCAGGACGGAGTATTAAATGCACGGTGAACAAAGATGATAAAATGTGGAAGTTCCTCACGTGAACAGGTTTACCTCAGAGGTGGAACTTTGGGACTGCTCTGTTTCTGGGTTTGTTCCTAAGTGGTATCATCTGTGAAACGTGCAGGCTGTTGCAATTTGCACTGATGGTGTGTCTGTGTCGTTTAGAGTGTTACAGGGAGCTGCAGAGAGACTTATTCATAATAAATAGCTGATATTTATTCCATTGAAATTGATAAGAGTTTTAGCATGGATGAGCAGGGAATACACTTGGGCTGTGTCCATGTGGCAGTTTGGAAATTAACTTCTATATCCCCAACCACACAAACTGCCTTTTTTTCCCATCCTGTTAAAAGCCAAAGAGCCCTAAATCTTAGGCTGGTGTAGCCTGTGAAATTCTGTTCATTGAAAAAATTATTTCTCTAAATTTAGGTCACGTTGCAAAATTTGGTCAGAGCTGATCAACAGTAGAAATATGGATGCATAAAAAATAGAACTGTAGATGGCACATCACAAGAAAGGAGGGTGGATGTTGGGGTGCCCTGAGGTTAGAAAAGGAAATAATTGTTCTGCTTATTTTGAATTTTTTTCTTTCCTCTCTTGCAACCATCCATAGTGAAATAAATACCTTTCTTTTTTCTGAAAATAAATTGGTGTGTGTGTGTGTTTTACAGCTACAGAGTGTCAAGAGAGTGAATTCTAAAGCCCTTAAAAGGCTTTTATTTTGGGTCAGTTGTGTTTCAGTGAAATAAATTCAGTGTCTTTCAAAGCTGTTTGACCAAAGTTTATCGGACAACCAGGATTTCACTGGATGTTCTTTCAGGAAAAGTATGTACACACAGAGACAGAAAAGATGTCAACAAAATCCTCCTGCTAATTGACCAATTTTAAGCATTTTCTTCACCTTCTAATGAAATATGGCACTAACTGAGGGAGAAACTCATGCCATAGAAACTTCAGTGTAATTTTTTTTTTTACCAAAATTTGGGCTATTTTTTTGTTTTTCAGGTGAAACTTTCAACCTGTCGCTAATATATCCACAAACTGTATTCCAAAAAGATATAGTATAATATATATTATATAATAATAATATATATCTATTATAATAATAAAAGATAATAAATAATAAAAAAGATAATAAATAATAAAAGATAATATTCCACAAACTGAATTCCCAAAAAAGAGATTCCTAAGTGAATTTCTGAAAGCACAATTTGTGGTGTTTAGGCTCTTTTTAACCCACATTAAGCCCAGTGCACAGAAAGCTTTGCAAAGAAATCCTGTTTTTTTCCCCCAAATCAGCATAACCTGACATGTCACGTAATGAGAATAAACCACAAGGAATACTTTGTGCTTAATGTTAATTCTTTCCTTCATGCAAGAAAGAGGTGGTTTTGGAATACTTCCTACCAAAGAGACAAGAACACTCTGTCGGCTCCATTCCTGTGCCTGATATTTGTTCTGTCTCCCTTTGGTCTCTCTCTCACTGAATGCTCTTTGTGCACATCAGTTTTGTTCCCTGAAGTACTTGGAAAAACAGACAGGAAGTGGATGGAAAATAGATGTTTGAATCAAATAAAATCTCGTGCCTAAGATCATCCTGTGACTTGTCTGCTTTTTGTTTTTCCAACCCTGAAGCTGATAATGAAGCTGTGAAAACAGGAAGATGTCATGGATGTTATAATAAAAAAATAGCCTTGGGCAACTTATCACACAAGGTTTCATTCTAAACTGTGTCTCCAGGTGTACAAGTAGCAGAGGGCTTGACTTGGTGATTTCAGCAATCCAGGTTGTGCTTCGCTATCTGCAAAAAAAAAATCCAGGAGCTGTTTGGTGTGAATCAGATGAAAACATGATTTTAGTTCCGAGGTCCATGAGTTTGCTAATCCCAGAAGCCAAGCAGCCAGCAGAGAGGAGGTGCTGCCCATCCAAGCTGCAGTGTTTGTGAAGAAGAGAAGATGTGTGTCAGCCAGTCCAGGAAATCAGAGCTGCTGTGGGATCCCTCCCTGCTGTGGGATCCTTCCCTGCTGTGGGATCCCTCCCTGCTGTGGGATCCTTCCCTGCTGTGGGGTCCTTCCCTGCTGTGGGATCCTTCCCTGCTGTGGGGTCCCTCCCTGCTGTGGGATCCCTCCCTGCTGTGGGATCCCTCCCTGCTGTGGGATCCCTCCCTGCTGTGGGATCCCTCCCTGCTGGAGCCCGGGTTGGGATCCAGGGCTGCTCACGCCGGGGCTGCCCCGCTGTGCCACCGCAGCCAGGACACAGCCACGGGTGACTTCTCTCCCCTTCAGAAGGGATTCCCCTCGATCCTCTCTCTTGTCCTGACAACTTCCCACCTCAGCCACAACCCTGTCCCGTGTCTGGGCAGCCTTTTAGGAACGAGCACCACAGATGGCTTAACCTTTGGGAGCTCCATGGGCTGCTGCCGGGGTGGTGTTCTCTCTCTGAACACACAGTGCTGTTTCTGTATGCTCGTTTAGCTGCGCAGCTGAAGTGGAGAGAGGGTTAACTGAGCAAGCAGATAATGCTGCAGGGCCAGGAGACAGTTAGTGAGGTCTTTGTTTTCATCTTGTAATTGTCAGATATGGCATGTTTACCATAAGCGCTGTGAAAAGTGTGATGTGAGATGTAAAGCTGTCCCACTGTGTTAATAATAAATTGGCTGCAGTAATATTTATCAAAATGTCTGTCCAATGATGATTTTTTGTGTTGCTGCCTGCTTTAGCTTTCTCCTGTCAATCAAGTTGTCCATCCCAGTCTTTCTGTAGTTCTGATTGCACTGGAATAATCTTCTCTCGGGGTTGTTTTCCCCAAAACAGTTGTAAAGCAATGAAAATAATTAGACAATGTACCATGTCATCCTCCTGCCTCGTTCCCAGATAAAATGATATCTGCTGGCCTTGCAGATAGTCAGGAATCCTTTCAACATTCCAACAAGGCAGAGAAGTATTATTCTGTATCTGTAAAAATAAAGAACATAAAAAGTAAAAGGCCGGAGTTTAAAACGAGAGTTTGACGTGCCCAGCCTTTAAAAACTCAGGTAAAACTGTTCACGGAAGATGCTGCAGATCCAGGCCAGGCATTAAATCCAGATCTTCCCAAACTACCAGTGCAATTCAGTCATTTCAAAAATGACTTTACAAACTGTCCTAGTTCCGCCCTCCTTTTTTTAAAATGACCAATTTAAGAATTTCTGTAGTGTGCTTGACCGTGACGTGAAGGAGCTGCAGTTGGGAGAAACGTCCAGCTTTGGGCACTCCACATTCGCCCCCTCAGTGCCAAAGTGGTGGCACTTCAGTGTGCTGACTACACTAATAAATGACTCTGGGTTGCATTCCTTCAGCTGGGTTAACCTGTGCATCTCTCCCTTGTGTTTAGAGCTCACTTTCATCGAGGTTTTTTAGAACAAACTGGTTAATTCCTCCCGGGATTTAAATCACAACTCCGCCACGGCAACTTCCTGTGGCCGTATTTTGTTATCCTCACCGTTTCCCTCTCCACCACCACCCATCACTTATTTCATGAAGATATCACTGCTGCTTTCAGGACCTGATAACACCTTAAATGTTAGCTTTTACTCTGTTTCCAAAGATGTATTCCTGTACGTCTGCCAGTAAAACTTCTCAGCTCCACAGGAAGGTCTTTGTGTTTGAAATGCTCCCTTAGAATTTTTTTTTTGGAGAACATCTGTTGTCACCCCATCAAGGATTGTTTCCTTTGTTCCTCAGGAGTATATTCAGTTATATTTGCTTGCACAGCTCTGTCTATTCAGTCTGCTCCCATCTCCTCTCAGTGTTTTTGAGGTTTTTTTTCTTTTTAGATTCATTAGGTGTTTAGGCCATCTCTGCACTGCTGCTTGCTCTGCACTTTTCAAACCTGCTTCCTGCTGAAAGTGATGGTAAATACAATAAAGTTGGGTGCTCAAGCACCCAGCTGGGGAAATTCCAGAGGCAAGACCGTGCATTTTCATTGCTTCATAAAACTGCTGCTAATTGTGTGACTGCTGATTATTTCAGTAATGCATCACACAGACTTTCAAACTCAGTGTCATCCCTAACCGCTCTGCCATTTTCATTATTATAAGTGGTCACTGTGTGCCTTCTTTTAAAAATGCACCGTTTAAATTCATTTAAATCATGCTCTCTAACCAGCTACCTCGTTCTGGGTTCAGCATCAGAGTCTGCCAAAAAATGAAATATAAGAGATTGTTCTGTTTGCATCTTCTGCCTGAATCCAAGGAGAAAAAATAGCTTAACTTTAGGCATATGCTTAAGTGTTTTGCTAGACTGAAATATGATCAAGACTCTTCCCACTTTCTTCCTCTCAATCCATCTGTGATACCCAGAGAACCTTCCTAATCTCTGGGAATTATGAGAAAATCACATTCTGCAGGGGAGCCTCAGCACTGACAGCGTGAACGGCTAACGGTGTTTGATACACTTCTGTGGCATCCCGTGACACCTTTCTGTCCCCTTAAAGCTGCTTTTTGTTGCTTTTTGTCCCTTTTTGTCCAGGTATCAGCTGCCTTTGCACATCCTGCCCCAGTTGTTCAGGTTCTTCCAGGAGGAGGTGGACCCTTCAGAGCTTTATCACCCATGTAGAAATGTCACTGCATCGGATCAGGGAATCTGTGATAAATCCGAGCAGAGACCCTTTGCGGGGCAGGGATGATGTCAGGAAGAGGCACTTGTAGGCTCCAGATTCTGCGGGAAGCGTCCGAAACTCAACCCCGCGTTGTCTCTCTGCCTTCTGCTTCCTGAAGGTGGAGCCAAACCCCCTATCAGATCCCCAAATCTTCCCGAGTTGTTCTTTATCGCAGCGCAGACTTAGCACACCGGTATTTTTCCTTGCACAACAGAGCAGACTGGAAAGTGGCTGCGAGGATTTCTGTCTGGCCAAGATGCATTTTGCACCGTGGATCTAAGACTGCAGCAAAGGGAAAGAAATCCAAGGATGAAAAGGACACCCTCAGTGCTGTTTGCACTGTGTCTGATGGAGATCTAGTTCCCAACATTCCCAACAAAATAAAGTGTTTGAAAAAAATACCGCTTGTCTCGGATACAAGCTGCTTGATTTTCCCAGGATTTCTGATTGTAACTCTTTGTGCTTCATAAAAATCTCGGCCATCCACGTGCTCCAATAACTCTCCATGATCCATTTGAATGGCTGCTTTCAGGACTGCAGTGCTCTCTCTCCGAGCAGCACATTCCTCGGGCTCTGCAGATGCATATGACACAGCAGAATTTTAGGCACTATAAGAATTATAAAGCTCAGTTTCCATTACTGTAATTGCGATATAAATCCTACCTTAGAACAGGCCTATTTAACCTTGGTTTGAGCTGAGACTTGGTTCCAAGTCCGATTAAGTTGAGCACCAAATTATTTTTCTTTTTTTTTTTTTTTTCTTTCTTTCTTTCCCTTCTTTTCTCTGCAGTATCATAACTTAGTGGGCAGCGGGGCGGGGAGGGAGACGGGATCCAGCGCGTCCTCTGCGCCCTGTCCTGCCGGGGGGGTGGCTGCAGCCAGGAAATACCTGTCCCCAACCAAGAGCAGGACGAAATGAGCCGTGCATTTTGTTCCCTGGGAGAAGCACCGTTTCTCCCCTTGGAACCTGTGGCTGCTGCTCTTGCACAGCTGTGCTCAGAGCAGGTGTGTGAGACGGCTCCGACGCAGGCGCTGCTGGGGTGAACCTTCAGAACCTGCCCTCCCCGGGGGGGGATGGAGCAGGAATTCCCAGCTTTTATGTCATTTGCCACCACCTCGATGACAACTGGGCGCCCTGGTGGTTCCCCCTCGGGGCGTTGAGGTATCTGGAGCTGCCTTTGGGTCAAAGCGTTCAAAACTTATGACAGGACAAGGAGCGGTGGGGTCAAAGTGAAAAGGGAAATTTAGGTTAAAGGTACACAAGAAATTGTTCCCCGTGAGGGCAGTGGGGCCCTGGCACAGGGTGCCCAGAGAAACTGTGGCTGCCCCTGCATCCCTGGAAGTGTCCAAGGCCAGGTTGGACGGGGCTTGGAGCAGCCTGGGACAGTGGAAGGTGTCCCTGCCCATGGCAGGGGGTGGAACTCAATGAGCTTTAAGGTCCCTTCCAGTCTGTGCTTCTATGATTCTAAAACTTTACAGAGTCTTCTTCGAAGTTCCTTGGATTTACCATGGGGAAAATATGGCAGGAACATGTAAGAGAACGCAGAGAACTGAAAAACTGAGTGTTCACCTTGAGGTGGACGAGACTGCCCACCATATGGATTGTGTTGGCAGAGGCAGAAACCTGGGGAATGCAGAGGTGGGGGTTAATTTTTAGGGCTTTCATTCCAGGGTCCCATTGATTATAACCCTATTAAGAGGCCGATGCGTGCGACTTTTAAGTTATTTTGTTAACTAAGTGTAGGCAATGGATGTGTCATGCTAACAACCATAATTGCTGGTGTGTCTAACACAGTATGTAAGTACAGTAGAGTGAATTTAAAAGGTTGTGGTAATCTAAGAATGTTAAAAGGGAAGTGTGTGCCTGAGGGGCGTGGGGGCTGGGGAGAAAAACGACTTACTTGACATTCACTGTCTTCCTCCCAGCTCCTTTGCTAAAGTAGGAACAGAATCGGAACAAAAAAATGTTTGTTTTACAGCTGTACCAAGTTACGGCGTGGACTCGTGCTCCCCCCCTCCTCTCCCACTTGCATCAAGTACATCCTGTACTTTTGGCAACATGTTGACTGGATATTTAAAAGCTGTGAACTGTTCTGAAAGTTTCACATACTGGGTTATGGGCCATGTGTGTTTGATCAAAATTCAATTACTGCACTGTACCATGCTTGGAAACCTATCATCCCAAGTTATGAAGTATGACGAAATAGGCTAATCTAATTGGTTCAGTATGGGAGCAGTATCAACCAAGCTTGTTATGATAAATAGCTTCCTGTGTTAAAGGTTCTCTAGAGCTTAAGTATCTTGGCTCACCTCCCTCTACAAAATAAGAATAGTGTTCCCTGGGAACAGTTACATCACTGTCCCTCTCCTACATTCACAGTTCAAGGTTTGTGGGGTTTTTTTCGTCTCGCTGTTCCTTGAGCAGATAAACCGTGGACATCTACTGCATTCCCCACTTCCATCTCTCCTCCCCTTTCCTCAGGTTAGGCCGTGTCGTGTTAACCATGAGTCTGCTGTTCCTCAGGGCTGGAACACACTGGAAGTGTTCAAAGCCTGGAAGGGGCTCTGAGCAACCTGGTCTGCTGGAAGGTGTCTCCTGCCCATGGAAGGAGGTGGAAAGAGATGAGCTTTGAGGTCTCTTCCAAGCCAAACCACTCTGGGATTCTAAAGCAAGCTTGACCAGGATGCCAGAATCCACCCTGGGGCTTGTGTGCTGCTGTCAGTCCATGAGAAGTGTCTGTTTGTACAAAGATCTGGAATTCCTGGTGTTAAGTTAAACGTGGAAGAACTTCAATCTTTCTGAGCATCCAATAAAAGAACTTCTGTTCAGTGAGTTCCATAGCTGTGGATATGCAATTATCTTCTTAAGCCCCAAAGTTTAGGTCATCAGTAGTTAAACACAAATCCAGTGTGCAAGTGCTGGATTACGGCTAGGGAAGGACTGTGCTCTAAGCCTGGATTTGTAGTCACTAAATTTGGCACTAAGACAGTGAGCTGTCTCCCATGAGATGATACTGGCTTCGTGATTTTATCTGGTCCATCTTTGGCAAGAAGTGCTTAGCTCGGATTTTGATGTCACAGTAATAGACAGTGTCAAGGGGGAAAAAAAACCACATGGAAAAGTGGCTCCTTGTGCTCCGGTGATTCAAGATTTTCCTTTCTTGAAACCCCCACCTCCACGTGCCTCCTAACTCAGAAAGCTCCTTCAGGAAAAATAATTGTGTGATGATCATTTTACAAATATGTAACTCAGGCCTGATACTGGCAAGGCCCTTTAGCACTGGTAAGTTTTCTCCTAAGAATAAAGTTATTCACTTACTTAGGGGTTGGTAGAACAAGTTCTTATGTAAGTGAGTCTTCGAATTAGCCCCAAGACTGCCTAATACCTGGATTAGGCCTGTATGGTGATTAATGCCTATTTACTATATCTGTTATCCCACTGCATTTTGCTCTTCAGCCTTGATTAAGCCCTTTGCTTTACCATTTAAAATGTCCTGCTTAACCTTCTGCTTACAAACGTACACAGTGCTGAGCTCTGCACTTTTAACCAGCACAAGTTCTACCATAAATAATAGCATTTAATTTTAAAGTGCAACAGCTACAGTCACCACTTGATTAAATGACAAAGAGCAGCAACAGCAAACTGGGGAACACAGAGTTTTTCACCACAAATGTCTACGTCCACGTAAGTGAAAAAATTACACCTTCCTGCTGCTGATTAGCACTTTCTGTGCAGGTCTTTATTTTACATGTTTATAGAAAATTATTGCCAAAAGAGCCTGAACAGTGACTCTCCGTGATTTCCCCAAATATATTTTGAAGGAGATAAACTAGATTAATCTCTCTTTATAAAGTTCCCACAAGAAAGCTCACAGACACAGTAGCTTTACCTTCAAAAATAGAATGTGACTGTAGGCACTTATGCTAATCTCTTTTTTGGCAAATCAGCTTTTTTGTATTGAATCTTGCTTGATTGAATAGCACTGGAGCTGCCAGAGTAAATGCTATTATCAATGTACAGTAATTAAGGAAATAGTCCTTGTCACTCCAACAGTGTCCAGGCAGTTGTGCCTTCTGTAATAAAGTTAAAAGATAAAGAAACCTCTTCAAGGGGTAGATACTGGACCAGGGGAGCTCTTGAGATGCAGGGGAAATAACAGACTGAGGAATTACAGGTGGTGGGGAAAGTATGAATGCCTGTGGAATTCATGCTAAAAGCATGTTTGATGCTAAATGTTTAAATAGAAGCTCAGCACTAAAACACATAATTGTTTAATTTGTCATGTAATTTCCTGACTCAGGGCAGTTGAGCATCTCCCAGTCACCACCCTTAAAAAATGTGTGTGAGGGAGAGGAGGGGGGAGACCCTTCCATCATTCAGCAACTTCAAAGATCTTTCCCCCCTTCAGGCAGCAGCCTGCACGAATGATAAACCTTGCTTTAAGATCAGCAGAGCCCGGCTCTGCCAAATCCATTTGGGGAGAGAATTTCAGTAAAAAGGACTTGTCATTCCTTCCCCCGCCCTCCCGCTTCACTTGAAACTTTGCAGCCTGGGAGTCCTTCGGTGGATCGGGATTGTTCCTGCAGCACCCAACAGGGAGATTCCCCAAGGACAGAGAGAGAGAGAGAGAGGAAAACCTTTGGACATCCTCTGCATTAAAACCGTATCCCAGGCACCAAGAAATGTAAACTGTAGGAAAGCAGGGTAACTCTCAGGTTCCAGAAAGGGTGTTTAATAAGCAGGGAATGCTGATGGGTGCTGCCGGAGGCTTGCAGTGCTCTGGCCCACGACATGCTGAGCTCTGCACTTGAGAGCAAAGAGCTTTTGTCCAAGCAAGGTACGTGCAGGAGAGATGTTGTTTAATGTGCAATAAATAACCAGGGGAGGTATTTAATCAAGTGTGCCGGGAAATACTGCTCACGTCCAGACACACACATTTCCAAAGGGGCAGCCTGGGAGCGAAGGCTCGGAGGGATGTAAGGGGCCGGCCAAGGAGTCCGCGGGGAGGCTGCAAAATTTCATCCCACTACTCGTGAGGCACACGCAGAATTCCAGCCCCTGCGCTGCTTTTCCCCCAGCAGCCTGGGTCTTATCTAAACTCTGTGTAATAATTTTCGTATTTCACAAATCTGGCAGTTCTGCTCGGGCGTGCGCCGCCGAGGGTTTTAGCATTCCCTGCGACGCTCCCGCTGCAGCGCATTGACATTCCGAAGGCTGGGCATCATAACCCCGCCATTAAATCTTTGACACAATGAAGTGTCTTCTAAATAAATTCAGTGGGATCGATCCGGTGAACTTCAGAGTGCACCTTTTCAATTATTTTTTAAAGATGGAGGTGTTTTGTGCATATCGAGCTCTGGATTTGTGGAGCCGGGAGCGGGGGGAGCCGCGTCTCGAGTGTGGACCTGAGCTCTGCTCCAGCAGGAGCTCACGGAAAGACTCGGAGGGGAGCGAGCACGTGAGCCCTTCCTGTGCTTCCAGCACGACTCTGGGCTTCTGGGTCCGGGCCTCTTTTCTGTTGGATGTAAAACATTAATTATTGTTCCAAAATATTTGGGGTTTTTTTGCATTCCCATAGCTCGACCTTCAGAACCGTCCGCTTGAATCTGAGCAGAAGGACTTTGGTCAGAATTAAAGAAAAAGTGATAGCCCAGGCAGCAGGTTTTTAATTGAGGCCTGCCAAATACCAAAGGCAGATGCTTTTTCATTCTGTAGCTCCTGGATACGCCGTCTACTTTTCGGTTTCAAGGACAAAGGAAACACTTACCCAATTAGATGAGGCATGAGATTGTGACATACGGGCTCTTTCCTTAGATAAAAAAAAAAAAAAAAAAGCTGGAAAAAGATATTTGACCCTAAGTCAATGAGTGCTATTAAAATAATGAATACTCCATAAATCCAGCCATATCCACGGCCCACATTCGGAGCTGTGCTGCTCCTGTCACGGAGGAGGCTGTGGGATAAAGCCCCACACGAGTCCCTTGGCCAGATCACATTTTGGAGGCCTTGCTTTTAAACCAGGACAGACAGAGATGGGAGTCAGTGACTCAGGGACGCTGTGAGGTCTGCCATCTCCTCTGTCTGATGTCTCTATGATGTCAAACATGATCTGGATTTCCCCCACACTCTCAGCCAAGCCCAGGGAATCTCCTGCTCCTCTCACGAGGCTCGTAGGAGCCGAGATTTTAATGGGAATGTGGCTGGTCTAAGGTAACACAGCTTTTGGCTGCTGAATGTAGGAAATGGTTAATTTAATGCTTTCTAAACCTCACACCTGAGTCTGAAGCATCCTAGAAGCCACTTGAACTGCTGCACGAGGAGCATCACATGCCTTAGGCGGAAGCATCGAGATTTTCCTCATTTCTGTGTTTGGAGATGGGGGCAGCAGTTAAATTTTGAAATAATTACAGCTCTGCTGCCTCCCACCTCAGAGCTGGGATGTGTTTGCTTTAGCCTTTACCAGACAGCTGGAAGTGTTGACTGATAATTGTGGTGAGTTTCTGATCCTCCAGAAGAGCGAGGAGCCTCCTCTGTCCTCCGCCTGTTGTTCCTACTGCTGGCTTTGCCGAAATGATTGAAATCAGCGTTATCATCCCTGCACGCAGGACTGGAGTCTCAGGTGCTGGGAATTAACGTTGCCTGTTTAATTACATCAGTGTGCAGTTGGAGCTGCCATAGCTGTCCTTTCTCACAGAGCGTTGCTTAAAGCAGAATTGCAGCCTCACATCAAACTGGGTGGGGGACTGAGTGATACTGGAACAAATGGAAGTGACTGGAAAAATTGCTCTTGTCCCCCCAGCCAGGCCCAGCTGCCATTTTGATTTCTCTCCACCTTGGTGGCTGTCCCTGGACCTCTGCAGGGTTTGTCCTGCTGCAGGCTGTGCAGAGCCATTAATCATGTGTGATTTACACATCTAATGGCCCCATCTAATGGGGCCCCAAATCACAGTGTTCACAATGACAGTTTGAGAATGCCTGGGCCCCTGGTGATTCTGGACTTTGGGTCCTTCCCAGCCTCAGCTGCAGAGCAGATCAGGCTGGAAGCTGCATCTGTGCCTGTTGACGAGGCCTCAGCCAAGGGCAGTCACGGCACTGCTGCACCCAGAGCACCGATGCCAATCCTCTCCAGTGGGAACCCCCAGGGACACAGGGAACAGGGACAGCAGGAGGGAGGACCCGTGGATCTCCTGGAGACCACAGAATCATAGAATCCTAGAACAGTTTGGGTTGAAAGGGACCATAAAGTCCACCCAATCCCCCCCCTGCCATGTCAGGGACACCTTCCACTATCCCAGGGGGCTCCAAGCCCCATCCAACCTGGTCTTGGGCACTGCCAGGGATCCAGGGGCAGCCACAGCTTCTCTGGGCACCCTGTGCCAGGGCCTCTCCATCCTCAGAGGGAACAATTCCTTTCCAATATCCAAACCAAATCTACCCTCTCCCAGCTTAAAGCTGTTGATGCTGATGAAGAGCTGGTGCTCCTCATCTCCTCTGCAGGAGCAGCAGCAGAGCCTGTCACTGGCCTGCTCATCCCAGTGTCCGAAACAACACACGGAGGAACAGCCTGTGCCTCCCCCACCCACAGAGCCCAAGCCACTGCACAGCCTCCCTGGACCCCTCTCCCCTGGACTAGGAGCTGAGATCAATGGCATGGCTTAACTTTAGGCTCTGCTGCCTTGGGCCAGCTCAGCACTGTCGCCACTGAGCCAAAACCTCGTGTAATCACATTACTGTCGCTGCCATTGCTTTTAAGAGAGCTTGCACAGAACTCTTTTGTTTCGGCAGTTTACACATCCATAAAAACCACACAGAGTACACTGAGGTGAGGAAGAAACGACCATGAATTTTCATCATATTGATATTTCTGGCCCAATTTACATCGTGACCATGTCCTTGATGATGAGGAGCAATAAATACCCTCTGCCGGGCTCACGTTGCGATGGATGGGAGAGGAAACAGCGACCCGAAGGGTGTCACATTCTGGAAACCTGACCTGGAAAGAAGGATCCACAATTAACGAGATGGGTAAGGGAGTCTTGATTATCATAAAAAAACCCCCGTGTGCCAAACAGTTTTAAAACATCCCAGATAATATTGATGAATTTTCTGTTGATAGGAAGAATTCAAAGGGGTGCTATTAGCATTCTGGATGGAGAGGGAGCAGATCTATAGCACGGCTCTCAATAAATACGTTGCTGCAGTAAACTTCTTTAGCACTTTGCAATTCACATCTGATCTCTGCTGACCTTCTTTTTTCTCCTAATTAAACCTTTAGCTTGCAAATGAGCCATTTCCTACATCAAACTGGTAGATGGCGAAGGAGGAAATTCTACCCGCGATTTATGGGAGCTGCCAGTGACCCAACTGTCTATCACAACCTGTTCTAATTGATCCCTCTTTGAATTAAATTTGACCAATTACTTACTCCTAAGTGAACAAAGACGAGACTCTCCTTAAGAGCTGCTGTGCCGACGGCAGCGAGCACAGCCGGGTGCGTGCGGAGGGTGGGAGGTACCCATCGTTTTGTGCACGTAAGAAGGTAAATCCAAGTGCCTCCAGCACCCAAAACCTCTGGTTTCCTCAACCAAGTGTTTTCCCAGAGTGGTGTTTTCCAAGGAGAGTGCACAGGAGTAACTTAGGCTGCTGCTCCCACGAGCTCTGTTCACATCCTCACCTGCTGTCACTGCTTGGTTTTGGAGACGGATGATCCTCCGGGTTGCTCGTGTCCCTCAGTCCTCTTCCAGTGCAGTGCTGTGGCTGCCTGAAAAGTCCTTTCTGACCCAAGGAGAGATCCCCCAAATCAATCAGTGCCTGGCCTGTCTCCTGATGAAGACTTAGCAAGGGAATGGAATATCTGAGATGGGTGAAACAGCACGACGTTGAACTGCTGACCTCAGGGGTTCAAGTGTATTCTTGGCTGAGCTATGTAGGGTTTTGCCTGTCCAGATGAATCCTGTACCCTTCCCTGTGGCTGAAACGTGGGAGTCTGGCTGGGAGAGCACCCTGTGGCAGCAGGGAAGGATCCTTGGCTTGGCTGGACAGCAAGAAGCTGGAGCTGCACCAGCCAGCAGCGACACGACGGGAGTGAAATCAGTCCAGTCCATTAAAAAGTCATGAGTCTCACCTCGGAATCCTGTGCAGAAGTACATTTTATCTGATTTTCCTTGTCTCCTGGCTCCAGAGTGTGCATTTTCAAGCCTTGCTTCTACAGCTGAAATGATGAGAAACGTCCTTTCCCACGGGAACTCCCGGTTGCTGCAGCTTCCCAGATAGCATCAGGCTGCAGGATTTGGCACTCCCATCACCCCTCTGCCTGCCCCATCCGAGCCTTTCCAAAGGCACTGGGTGCAAATACCCCCCCAGGCCTCACCCCACAGCACAGGCTCTGCCACCAGAGCATCCCAGTGCTTCAACCTGGGATAATTTCAGCCTTCTCCTCTCCTCTCTGAACCACAGGGAATGGGAGACCTCGCCAGCTTTCCTGCCCCACATCCAAAGCCTCACTGGGAAAATGCTCATCCTCTCCAGGAATACTGGATATCATGTTGGGAATTCCTCCCTGGGAGGGTGGGGAGGCCCTGGCACAGGGTGCCCAGAGAAGCTGTGGCTGCCCCTGGATCCCTGGAAGTGTCCAAGGCCAGGTTGGACGGGGCTTGGAGCCCCCTGGGATAGTGGAAGGTGTCCCTGCCCATGGCAGGGGTGGCACTGGATGGGCTTTATGGTCCCCCCCCAACCCAAACCATAGTTCCAAATCATTCCATGATTCTGTGATTTCCAGCTGTGGAAGTTCCCCTGGGCTGTGGCTGTGAGCCACACCTCTGCTTCCACAGCAAACCTCAGAAAAAAGTTGATTTTTTACCCAGCTCATCCGTCATCCCGGGTGAAGCAGATCCCTACCAATTACTGTGCCAGAGGAACCATCCCAGTAACTCATTCTGCTCGTGGATGGGAGGATCCCAGGGCTCCCCGAGGCACTAACGAGGGCTGCCAGGCCCCCTGGAGCCCTTCGGGGTGGCATTATAACGTGGCTGACATTTTCCACGCTCCCTCTTCAGTCCTCTGGCTGCGATATAAATTTTCTGGGAGTTCTGCTGTGTTATTTGCATGCATCCACACACTGTTTGTTTTCACACGGTGACCTACATAACTCATTTTAATACGTACCCAGGCAGCAGGGCTGGGCTGCAGGGGTGTCGGGGGGATGCACAGCTCAGCTGCAGTGAATCCATCATCCCTGTATTTTGGGAGAGGACGGTGGGGGCAGTGGTATTCCCTCCCCTGGCTGTGCTGCTGGAGCCCTCTGTGCTGGTGGAAATGGTGTTGGGCCATTTCCACTGATTGCCAAATGGATGAACTCTTCTTGGCTGTCAATTTTAACGGAATATTCATCTTTTATTTAATTTGTCTCCTCTGTCCTCCTCCCTTTTTGTAAAACAATGACTCCTGTTAGCAGAAACACAGCAGTGCTCCAGGAGCCCCCAGCTATGGGAAAGGTGGGAGTGTTCCCTCAGGCTACACACTTCCATGTATTTGGGAATATGGATTTTGTTCTGCAACTTGTCCTCATGTAAGAGCCATCAGGACGTGCTGCTGTTGCCCCTGTGGTGAGCCCGGCCTGACCCCAGGTCACCACTTGTGCCTGTTCTTCACTTAATATTAAATATTGTTAAATATTTAAGCAAAATGGAGTTGGATCTGATTTAGGAGAATCACAGAGCAGACCCTTTGCAGGAACAGGGCTTCAGAGCAGCCCAGGGGCTATCCCTGACCCTCCCTAGCCAGAAAATCATAAAAATAAGCCCCATTCCACTCTGTTTTGGGCCTGCCAGATGTGGTCCCCGAGCTGTGGCTGGAGAGAGGAGCTGGCCCCACTCCTGGTCCTGCTGCAGACTCTCCCAGTGCTGCGTGTCCTTCATCTGGCCCATTTCAGCTGTAATTGCAACAGCCTGAACCACCACGCAGGTTTCTGTGCTGATATTTCATGACATTTTATGTACATAATCTGCATGTTATTTTTAGCAAACTTTCTCTCTGGGACAGCCTCATGTGCACCACATCTTGTTCCCATGAGCGTGTTCTGCAGTTGGGAGAGGTTTGATTTTTTTTTCTTTTTTTTTATCCTTTTTTTTTTTTTGTACTTTTTTCCTCAGTCAAGATCAGGTTTTGAATTGCAGGAACAACACACACATACCATATTTTCCTTTCTTTTCACAAGGCTGCTTTAAGGCGGGATAAAAAACCCAAAAAGCAAAAGCGAGTGAGGTGGCCCAGCTCCCATTTCCAGGAATTTCCTTGCTTGGGATGCTTTGGGATGAATTACCATCATTCCCCAAAAGAAACAGCATCCTTCTTGGGTGGAAATAGCATTGTTCTTGGCGGAAATAGCATCATTCCTGTGGAAATAGCATCGTTCTTGGTGGAGACAGCATCATTCTCGGTGGTAACAGCATCATTCTTGGTGGAAATAACACCATTTTGGGTATTTTGGAAGCAGGACGAGTCCTTGGTCTTTGCTGGAAATGCTTTGCTGCAGGGCTGCAGGGACGGTTGGTCCTGCTGGGTGATTTTTAGGAACTGTGGTTCCAAGCTCCATGTCTGTGTGGGAGATGCAGCTCTTGGCTGGAGACTCTCAGTCCCTTGGCAGGGAAAACCCCAAACTCTGAAACTTAGGTCTGCCTCAACTGTTTGGTGGAGATGTTCCCTGAGAAAATGGGGTTTTGCCAGACTCAGAGCATTTGTGGAAATTTGCTGGTTGGAACGGGAATGCTGGGCTTGGGAGGACGCCTTCCCGTGGTGGTCTGTACATGCAGGGGGTGGGCCATGCCAGGAGGGTGGGGTCCGTGAAGGGAGGATCCCCGAAGGCACCGGAGGTGTCCCGTGGGCTCCTCCTTGGAGGAGCGGCCGCAGGTGAGTCTGAGTGCCCTGAGCGGAGCTGGGCCAAGGCCACTGCTCTTAGAAAGGGAACAGCTCCGCCACAAAAGTGGCTTTCATTTCCAAGGCTTTTTGTGAGCCACAGAAAAGGGTCTTGTGAGATTTTGCGAGGACTTTGGGATTCCCATCTGTGCTGGCCATCAGCAGCTTGTAGCTTCACCAGCACATGCCAAGGCCTCTGCTCCAGTGCACAACCAGGAATTCTCTCCTGCTGAGCCGTAACCCCTGGCCCCGGTGTTTCCTGTCACATCAGTCAGGGAGAGCTTCTAGAACACGGCAGAAGAATTTGTTTGAGAGACAGAAGAGCTGAAGAGTTTTTTTGGGTCTCGCTTGGCCGCCCTCCCCACAGCGCCGTGCCCCGGGGCGGGAGGAACCGTGTGATTCACGGATCCATCCTGGCTCCTCCGCTCCAGGGGTCCCACCCCAGATCCCAGGGGTGCAACAGGGACGCGCGGTGACACACGGCAGAGCGCAGCCTTGAGTGGCACCCGCTGCAAGCAGCGTCGGGCAGCGCCACGAGTTCCACACGGCACAGCTGGGGCCTGCTTAAAAGCTCTTCCCGAGCGCTTGGAGCAACGAAACCTCTTTTTTTCCAAGCCCTCGCTGTGTACTAATGAAGGAATAAAATAAACATTTGGTAACAAATCCAGCATATGGTTATTGTTTGCTGCAAGGACAGGGGAAAACATGACTCCATCGCTGGGCGAAAAGGCTGCAGCTGCGCTATCGCGTTTCCCCGCCGCGCTTTATTTAATAAACCTCGGCCTGCAGCCTTAACGAAATTTTTTCCCTCCCCCTACCAGCCCCCAGAGCTGGTTTTGGTGCCTTCTGCCACGATGGCCACGGCGGGGTCGCATGTGCCCTTCGTTAGCCGAGGAATCTGCTTTCAATCCCGGCCCTTGGGGTTGTATTTTCACAGCGACTCATTAGTCAGCGGCCGCTGACAGGCCGCTGTAAGTGTGCCATCTCCCGCATTGTTTGGATGCAAGTGCAGCACCCAAAATGATTTATTTAGGTTTTAATTAAAATTTGTGGATAGGCCAGTGATTTTTAGCAGTGCCGGTTCTAATTTGTGGTTTTTCAGGGGGGAAAAAAAAAAAATTAAGTGAAAAAATCAATAAGCTTGTAGAGTTTGTGTTTTTAGAGTTACCTGTTGGGTCACTGCAGCTCCCAGCCCCACGCAGCCAGGAGAGATGGAACACCTTTGGTTCCCACATCAAGGCACAGACCTGGAATTACTCCAGCAGGTAAATTGATGTCCTGTGGGTGATGTCCTGATGACCCCAACGTGAGGACCAAGCTCTGAGCGGCTGCAGAATCCCAGAATGGCTTGGGGTGGAAGGGATGTTAAAGCTCATCCACTCCCACCCCTTGCCACGGGCAGGGACACCTCCCACTGTCCCAGGCTGCTCCAACCTGGCCTTGGACACTGCCAGGGNTTTGCTCCAGCAGGTCCACGTCCTCCTTATATTTAATTATCTTATATTTAATTATACTCTAATTTAATTAATATCCTTCATCTATTTAATTGCATGTTCAGGATCCCAGCAGCACCCAGGAGGAAGGTGGGTAACAGAGGGAGGTGGCTGAGCCCTGAGGTCCCACGAGCAGGACGGGTGACTTGTGGCTTGAAAACAGAAGTTATGATTTAAAAACGCTTTGGAGGGTGTGGCTCACCCTCTCCAAAATAATCTGGAGTGCCTGGATGCCTTCTCCACTGGCAGCATGCCTCATTCCCCTGGAGCAGCAGTAGTTTATCTTGCTGGTAACTTTTTGTGACTCCAAAAGAACAGCCAGGAGTGGAAGGATGAGGAGGTTGTGGTGGGCAAGTTGGTGAAGCCTCAGGGGCCCCCCTTGCCCTGTGGGACCCCCAGCCACTGCCCCAGTGAGAGGGGATGTGTTGCTCTTGCTGGATGAAGATTTTCTTGCTGCTCATGGCATCGAGATGTGTTTCTATAAGGTGCAATACAGCACTAAGAGACTAAACTCATGCCCACCCCACCACCCCAAATTATGAAAGTTTGAAGCCTTTCTTGGCCTCATACCACGGCTCAGAGAAGTCCCTGCTGTACCTGATGTAAACATGTATTAATTAAAGCACTTTGGAAATGCAGAGTATTGACCTACCGGGCCGTAATGGCTCTTCTTGAGCAATTACAATCCATCACACAGCTCCAGACTTCGGGAGGGATTTTTTTCGGAGGCGCGTTATTGACCTGACGGCCCCGGGCGGTTCCTCCCTCACACAGACCCTTCCTGCCCCAGGGCTCGCATCCTTCCCGGGGAAATAGTTAGAGGGGGAGGCCTTAAATCCCTTAAAATTAATAAATAGGATGTATTCCATCCTGCCCCCTCCCCACCACGTGCCTCCTCTCCCACTCCCCATCACCAAGGGCACTTTAAAGCCTTTCCACCCACCTGCAGACCCCGGGAAACACCCGGAGCAAAATATTTATATCCAAAAGAAAAACTTTGTGCTTTCCAGTGGTGGAAACCCTTCTCAAATAAAGCATTTGTCTCCTGAGACTTACGCCTTCTAATTTAATTTTCCCTAAATCAAACAGGGTATTAATCCACAATAGAAAACACGTTCCAGTTGCACAAACAATATTTAAATGGTATAATAGGGACATCTTTTATAAATACTTCTAACAAATCC
The DNA here is from genome assembly GCA_013397755.1 of Cnemophilus loriae. Lineage (NCBI taxonomy): Eukaryota > Metazoa > Chordata > Aves > Passeriformes > Corvidae > Cnemophilus > Cnemophilus loriae. The sequence continues at coordinate 840,810 of VZTF01008876.1, forward strand.
TGAAAAAAAACCAGAATGTGTGGGCTATAATTAATAGAAATGCCAAGTGCCAGCTAACCAGGAAAACTCCAGCATCATAAATCTGCCCCGAGCCTTCTCACACACGCTGATGGATGGGGACTTGCAGCTTAAATATTTAACAATCAATAATTCAAATACCTATCCTACCCTATTAAATTTGTCACATTTATTTATACATGCAACATACAGCTGAACTTTCTCTAAAAGTTGGGCCTCTTCCACTCAGTAACAACGTGAAGAATTTTGGAAGAGCGTTGGAATGGAAAAAAAGGCGTTGGGATATGAAATTCCTGTGGGGAAATAAGGAACAATGGGCAGGGGGGTGGAAATTAAACCCCATATCCCAAAATAGTTGGCTGCGTCTCCCTCACCCTAATGGGTTTGGATAATGCAGTGTGCAGGCAGGTGCTGTGTCCTATGAATCACATTTATAGGGATATTTTCCAATTTCTTCGCCGCCCAAGGCAGGGAGCCGCTGTTCATCCTCCGCAGATGAATATTTCGGTGTCACAGGGTGGGCTGCAGCCCCTGCCCACACGTTGTGTCCCTCCTGGAGCAAATCCTGTAAAAAACCTAAAAAAACCTGGAAAAAAGGGTGGCTTTGGGGCTGCCCTGAACTACAGCAATGCTTTGTGAGGGTAGAATGGGACGTTAATAAATAAATAAGCACATGCTGAGTGCAGCACTGGCAAGCAAGAGGATGATAATGATAATAATAATAATAATAATAATAATAATCAATACTACTAATAATATTACTACTAATAATCAAATGACATCTTTCCCTCTTGCAGCACCAGCAGCCTGACTCCGTATCTCAAAGGTTTTTGGGAAAGTGGGATGACTGCATGGTTTATCAGGTGGCTCCTCTCCTCACCTCCATAAAAACAACACCAATGGGGAAAAGAGCTCGGCTCTGTTTTCGTCAGTCCAGAGGAAGAGGAGGTGGCTCAGAGCATCCCACGTTGCTGCTGGAGACTTGGCCATGCCCCCAGCTGCCTTGTGGCATGGAGGGTTCCTCGGCCCCCTGCGCATCGCTGATTTTAAAGGAGCACCAAAACTGACCTGAGAGGTTACAAACCCCAAATTTCTGGAAGGGTTTGAAAATCCCCATGGGATGGGTAAGGGATGAAGGATGTTGACCGTGGTCCCCTTCCCCACCAGAGTGTGCCTGTGGGCCCGAATTACGGTGGCATAAATCTCCGTGGCGAATTTATTGCCATAATTTATCAGCTGCTGTTGCTGAATGGCCGAGCAGTTAATTTTGAGATGAAGTGGTGCCATTTTCATCAATACCTGTGTGCTAACTGCCCATCAAAACATCAGCTGCAATTAATACAGCGTCGCTGAGGCACTGAACCAATAAATATTTCCAGTCTTGGCTGGTCTTCAGCAGATGTCGGACGGACCCATCGCCTCGGTGAGTCCTGTTCCAGTTGCATCAACAGCAACGTTTGCATTTAAGGGAGAGGTTAAGTAGCCAGATCTCCCTCTGAGCAGGGCGAAGCACCTGCATTTCCCTGCCTAAACACCACCCTGTGCTTTTTCCACCCGAAGTTTTTGATTTCTGCGAGGGGCTATTGCATATTCCTCCTGCGTCCCGAGCCAGGCTGACACATTTTGATAGCGATAAATAATAAATGGGATTTATTTCCTTAGATGCTGATGGAGACCTTTTCTCCCACAGGAAGAGAGAGAAAGCCAGAAAGCTGGAGGGAAAGAAAACGTGCAAGGAAAGGAGGGAGGAAGCAGAATGTGGTGCCTGAGCCCTGGCTGGCGCTCGCTCCTCCGCTCCCAGCATGGCCATCACCCACTTGGGACAGGATCACTCCTTGCACCCCTCCTGCTTCCTCCACCAAACCCAGGGCAGCCTCAGCCAGCACCCTCAATAATGAAGGGTATAAATAAATAACACTGACTGATTTTTTAGGGAGGGATGGACAAGAACGGGGAACGGGCAGTGGTGAGAAGCAGCTGGAGCCGATGGTCGACACCTCCCTTTGTGCTGTCATTGCACTTTTTAAAAGCAGGTGCTAATTTTTTTGTGTGTATTCGTGCAGTGATGTGCACGGGGGGGTCCCCGTCCCTCCCTCCCATCCCGGTATCCCCCGTGCTCGGAGGAAGCATCCAGCTCTGGCAGCCCCGTGGGACAGGCTGGCCCACCTGGGCTCGCTTCCAAGCCCACGGGGCACCACCACCACCGTTTGGGCTGGTTTTTGCCCAACTGGGACAGCAAGCACAGGCTCAGCACCCTCCCCCCCCCCCAACATCTCCCTCCCTCCTCCCAGAGCTTGTGGGGGTGAAAGGGGCCAACGCTGTTGGCAAGCCCTGCCTGGGGTACTGTGTTTTCTTTGAGGACAGATTTGGCTTTTCCTTACTGTCTGCTCTCCTTTATGAGAAAAAAAAGCCAAATTGAACAGGCTCCAACCTGTCCTCAGCTGCCACACCGTGCAGCAGTGCCAGCAGGGCCCACGCTGGAGGCAGCGACCAGGACACGGCGAGGGGCACAGACAGGGTCCCCCACTGGGGACGGTGACATTAGAGCTGTGCCCAGCCTGAACCCCCTGCCCTGGCCTTGTAGCCAAAACCGAAACTCTGTGGAGGTGTGAGAAAGGAAATACCAGCGGTTTATGAGTGTCAGGCAGCTATTTGCTAGAAAACACTCATTTCCCCCCAGTTAAAATGGAAGAGCTGGTGTTGCAGCTGGTGCTGCCCGGGGAAGGGCCGGGGGTCACGGCGGTCCCTGTCTCCTGTCCCCGAGGGCAGTGGCAGGGCTGCACCAGCCCTCGCCCTCCATCGTCCTCAGTGTCTGTTTTTAAATAGAAAACAGCCAGAATGGCTTAAATGCAAAAAACCCTTTCCGCAAATACTAAATTCTGCACGTGTCTTTTAAGCAAAAGGTGTTGCAGAGTGAAAAAGTTTGAAGGAAACTTGAACATTTGTAAAAAAGCCTGATTTTTGCCTATTTCTGCGCCCAGAGCCGTGCAGAGAGGGGCAGCTCTGCCGGCAGCTCCAAGGGCAATCCCAACAGCCACGGCTGTACTGGAAATGTGGTAATATTTTTATAGTTTAGCTACATTTAAAGATCCATTGTCGGATTTGCAGCACTTATTAATCTCCTGGATCTTTCCTAGGTGTGCTTCGTGTCTTTAATTTGGATGATTACTGTGCAGAGATTCGCTGAGGATTAATCCTGACACCGTGCGAGGAACGATTTTGTGCGACGGGACACCAAAAACACGGGGAAGAGTGGCCCATGGGACAAGAGTGACTCGATTTAACCAAATATCCCCATGATTTGGGATGAAGCTGCTGCGTGGGAGCCTGCCCCAGGCTGCAGGGCTGGAGCCAGGAGAGGTTGATGCCCGCGGAGGCCGGCGATGCCCACGGTCCTACAGCCGCAACCCCACCCCGTGCCCGGCTGGGAGTAAATAACAACACGGCCTGTTAGCATTAGCAATTTTTTATTTTCCTTTTTTGTTGCATAGGAAATGCAGTACTTGCTTCCAGTAATTGTATTGTAATGTGAGAAGGTGGTAGCACTAATGGTTGAATACAAGAGTTAAACTAATCCACACCAGCTCAAAAAACCTGCGGAGACTTAGTTGAATAAGAATGGATGCCCACAGTGATTCTCAACCAATTACAATTTTTTTCACAGAACACAGTAAAACTAAAATGGTAACTATGAGAGTCAATACAAGTATACTAGAGGCACGAGGGGCCTGACTCATAAAAAAAAAATGAACACGACATGGTATTAACACGGGTGTCAAGTGAATTTGCAGCAGATCTTTCACACGGCCGGTGGAAATTTTAGCGCCTCGAATCTCAACCCGCCGCTGAGGGACTGGGCTGGGCTGGGGCAGAGTTCGGGAGAACCCGCACAGCCGGCCGAAATGGAGATTTCTCCTTGATTGTATTTCCCAAGAATTTCGTGGCCCTGTCCCCAAGGCAGCGGTTGCGGCCGGGCGCGGGGCGCCGGCAACAAGGACGAGCAGCGTCGGTGGCGGATGCCGAGCCGGGCGCTCTCGCCCTACCATGCTCCGTCTAGAAACTCATCTTCTTTTTGTTTTTCCCCCCTCATATTAATTTGCGGATGCAGATTAAAGAGGGGGTGGGGGGGGGATTTCACCCAACACAATTGTTTTTGTTCATGCTCGAGCATAGAAGATTAACTAAGTGGAAAACAGTCTTCCCTAAAAAGAAAAAAAAAGCGTCCAAAGTACAAAAGTTCACATTGCGGGCGAGCGCTCGCCCCGACGGAGGGTTTCTCTAGAGCTCAGAGGTAGCGATCGAGCGCGTTTTGTTCTGGTGCGGACAAGATCTCTTTTGTGATCGAGTCGCCGTGTCCCGAGCCCCCGGCACCGGGCGGAGCCGTCCTCCCCCTTTTCCTCCTGCCAACCTGCACCTCTGGGGTTCGGAGCATGGTCCTGCGCTGCCTCGCCTCCTCCGCGGCCCCTTCCCACCCGTTCCTGGTGTCCGCGGGGCTGGGGGAGGCGGAGAGGGGAAGGGGAGGGAGAGCAGGGCCAGGGCAAAGCCCACCCTCAATTTGGAGGAGAAAAGCCCACCAGCCTCCCGTGTTAATAGCAAAGGAGCTTTTATGAATCGGGCCCAAAGTTTTGTACAGAGTTTGTTTGAAGAAAAATATTGCAACTGTGCATGAAACTAAACAACCACATGAGGTTTTTTTTTTTTCTTTTTTTCTTTTTNTTTTTTTTTTTTTTTTTTTTTTTTTTTTTTTTTTTTAAAAGGGTTTTTTTCTTTCTATATGAGGAAGTCTGGTGTGAAGAAGGGTCAAGCATGGGTACCTGGTTCACCGCTGCCCATTAAGAAATCTCTCGCAACATGAGCTCGGTCTCGTTTGTGGGTTTAAAGGACTGTCCCTTCAATTTGAACTGTTCTTCAGAGCAAGCTCTCTGAATTCTTAGGGTAGCTTTTCGAGACGAAAATCTTACCAGGCACGGATTTCTGGTCTCAAACACCATGTCCTGCCCTCTAGGAAAAAAAAAAAAAAAAAAAAA
>VZTF01008876.1:851470-906832 GCA_013397755.1 Cnemophilus loriae
TAAAAGTTTGTAAAAAAAAAAAAAAAAAAAAAAGAAAAAAAATTAAAAAAAAAAAAGAAAAAAAAATTAAAATCAAATCTCGAGAGAAAGTTACGGCCTTTGCCATTCAACCATAACGTTTGCCATTTCCATGTACGAGTTTGCTGTCGGTGTCTGCTCGCCTCCCCTTCCGCCGATGTGAAGTCGCTGCGCTGCGTTGCTGCTGCTTCCGTGTTACAGAGGTGGGAAGGGGTCTGGTGGTCTGTCCGGTGCGTGGTGGGAAGCGGAGACTTTTATCCCAGGTACCAGGACTGCAAAGGAGAAAGGAGAAGTGTCAGCCCCGGCCGCCCGCTCCTCGCCGCTTCCCCAAGGGCTCCGGGCACCGCCGCCAGCCTCCTCCGCCAAGAGGGGGGCTAATTGAGACCGTGACGAATTGACCTAATTACAAAGCTTAATTAAAAATACTGTACAAATCAATATATTTTTTTTCCCTCGCCGACAGTCGCTGGACATAGCTACAGATGAACGCGGGGGTCATGTCACGTTACAAGTTATCAATCTTTTTAATAGATGATGGCTTGAAGATCCCTCCAGTTCACTTTTGTCTAATCCCCTGAAAAGGCGATACACATTCGCCTCTCTGTGCCATTTATCACCCTGCAGTCGGGGTTTTCTTGGGTATTTAGGCATGTGCCAGCATAAGCATCTGTTGCTTTATACTGCCCTGCTTCAACTGTCTCGCTGGAACAGATGCACAGAAATTCAACAACAGGGCTGTTTTCTTAGGAGAAATGTGGATCACTACAGAAAAGCCAGGATAAAGCAAATCTGGGGGAAAGTGGATCAGCGAAAATGTCCCGTACCTCTGCCCATACTTGGGTTTCAAAACAAAAAGTGGGCCTCAACTAATAGCTTTCCTTTGGGAAAAAATAGTTTTTTTCCTCTTTTTCTTCTTTCTCCCAAAGCGAGGGAATTCCCTGGGAATTCAGCCCCGCAACAATACCGTCCTTAACCCAACGGCGCAGATGCCCGGAGCACAGAAAGCAATTCCGCTCCTCCATAGGAAAATAAACACAGTTGGGAAGCTGGAGTGGGCTCTGCCGGGGCCGGGGCAGTGCCACCGCACCGGGGAGAGCCCGGCCCGGCCCCGGCAGGGTCAGCCCAACCTGAACCCGGCATGAATGAGAGCAGTGTTAGGCCCTGGGAGCGTGCGCGCGGGGGGATGCTCCTTGGCAATGACATATTGCTGTGGGAATACACCAACAAGCGGCAACTATTTAGCCTGGAGTAAAGTAATACAACAAGAAAGACTCAGGTACTAAGGAGCCGTTGCTGATACCCCCCGTTTTTCGCCGGGGCTCCTGTAATATATGAGGTGCGGCCGTGCGCGCGCACGGACCGATGACAAGTTTTACCAAGTTCTTCCTCCGCTCCTTTTCGGCCTCCGACGTGATTGATAGCACAATCAGCTCGGGGAGGATTTACGAACATTTACAGAAGACTCTGAGGCAAGTTTCATGTGGGACTTGGAGATTATGTGGTCTTGCCATGGAGGTAGGAACTGGTAAAATAAATAGCAGGATCGGAGAAGTTGTCCTGCTTCCAATACACCTCATTAACTAACTCTTCCTCCGCTCGCCCTTCTGAATACAAACACACCGGTCCCATATCGGCTCCATCTATTGCCTACAGATTTTATATTTAGACTTACTCAGGCTGCAATTAAACGAAATAGTTCTCATATGCAAAGTTTATAAACAGAGGAAAAGTTCTGGCAGGGTTCGTGAAGCGAAGCCAAGTCCCGTTCCCCTCCCTGACTGCGGGGCCCTACTGATTTTTAGGTGGGTGCAGGGACGCGGAGTGTGGGCTGTGCTGTGCTGGAGGCATCTCCAACCACCGCTGGCACCTCCGGCCACTGCCAGCTCGCAACTTCTCCAAACTTTTCAGGGTCGTCCCTCACGCTTGTTGTTTGAGTGTCTTAGTTTTTGGCTGGACTGGGAATTGTGGCAGTGCCCTGCAGGGAGGAGAGGGGGTAAAGTCCGAGAAGGGAGCCAGTAGAGGGGTTAAAACTTCGAGGTGATGGAGGAGAGGGGTTACAGACTGAGGTGATGGAGTAGAGGGGTTACAGCTTGAGAGGTGATGGAGTTAGGGGGGTCAGGACTGTGAGGCGATGGAGTGGAGGGGTTAAAGATTGAGAGGAGATGGAGCAGAGGGGTTGAACACTGCGAAGTGATGGAGTAGAAGGGCTGAACACTGTGAGGTGATGGAGTAGAGGGGTTAAAACTGAGAGGTGATGGAGTGGAAGGGTTAAAGGCTGCGAGGCCGTGGAGTGGAGGGGTTGAACAGTTCCAGGCGGTGGTTCCCGTCTCCAGCGCCGATGTCCGGCTGCTCNGTAGAGGGGTTAAAAACTGAGAGGCGATGGAGTAGAGGGGTTAAAACTGAGAGGTGATGGAGTGGAAGGGTTAAAGGCTGCGAGGCCGTGGAGTGGAGGGGTTGAACAGTTCCAGGCGGTGGTTCCCGTCTCCAGCGCCGATGTCCGGCTGCTCCACGGCCGCTGGNCGGCCGCTCCGTCGGTCCGTCCCCCGCCGCCCCGCGCTCCTTCACGCATCTCGCTATTCACCCCGCGCCTCGCAGACAAGGTTACCCCAGAGCGGCTCTGTAATCCTTCACTGAAATAGGCTTTATTGATTGCTCTGGTCTATTGTTCCCTTTTCAAGTCCCCCAAGTTCAAGTTCATCCCGGTGTTACATCATGTCTCGTTGCTAAGGGCAACCAGACAGCCCCAGACGTGACCGCCATCCGCAAGCGCGGCGCTGCGCCCTCCCCCCGCCGCCAGCCGCGCTGACGTCGAGCCCCGCTCCCAACACACTGAACTATTTATTCTGCCTAATTTATGACCTCCACAGCAAGAGAGACCCCCACTCCAAAAACCAACACTGTTGTATATTTAATTAATCTGTCTTTCTCTGGCACTTGGGAAAGTTAGACAAAGGTCTAATTATTGTGTGTCGCTCCCCACACTTTTCTNTGCGGAGGTGGGGCCGCGCGGGGCCGGGGCTGGCGGCGCTGGGGTCCCCCTGCCCGCCGGGGCTCCGCCGCCCCCNGCAAGCGCGGCGCTGCGCCCTCCCACCGCCGCCAGCCGCGCTGACGTCGAGCCCCGCTCCCAACACACTGAACTATTTATTCTGCCTAATTTATGACCTCCACAGCAAGAGAGACCCCCACTCCAAAAACCAACACTGTTGTATATTTAATTAATCTGTCTTTCTCTGGCACTTGGGAAAGTTAGACAAAGGTCTAATTATTGTGTGTCGCTCCCCACACTTTTCTTTTTGGGGTGACTATTTGCATGGGAAAAGAAACGGCGAGGCTGGGCGCGAGTCCCCTCCCTCCAAAACACCTTTTTTTTCCCCCCTGCCCTATTGACATTTCATGAAATACTTTAGCTGCTTAAGGGAATTAGAAAAAAAAAAAATCTGATGTGAATGTAACTCCTTCGGAGTTGGTATTCAGTAACACAAATCAACTCATGACATGTTTAAATTTAAATGCTAACCACACACTCTGCGAGTTACTTTAAAGGTTAGTTTTTAATCAATAGAAGTTGCTGACTCGGGAGTTTTGAGCGGCGCAGTGCAGCTCTGGGGCCTTTGTCTCGCGTTGGGCTTTCAAACTTTTTTTTTCCTTGAGATGATTTTAGCAATGATTTGCAGACACAGAGCGCTATTGTGCTCCTGACTAGCAACATGTCAATAAAGGAGTAGAGTTACCATGCGCTAGGGTGTCAATATGACTCCTGCAGACACTGCTCGGCCTTAATACCAATGAAAAACTTAATTAACCCTTACAGGAGCGACCCAAACCAAACCGCACGCTCGTTTCAAAACTTCCTTGCCGGGGCTCTGCGTGGCCTTGACTGAAAAGCTGCCTTTTACGGGACCCAAACTCGGAGCGCTTCGCCAACAGCTGCGTCCCGCTCCGCCTGCTCCTGCAGCCCCACTTGGATGAGATGTTTTATGGGCTGAGGCAGCAGAACAGCGAGACAGAGAGCGCATTTACCCAGCAGATCCCACCAGCACCGCTCTCGGGACACCGGTTTAATTTAGAGCATCTTACAGCTGAAGCGCACGCACAGAACGATCCTCCTTTTTCTGCTAATCATTTTAATATTGAGATCTCATATCCCCCTCAAGCCTCCTATACACGTCTAAGTCTTCCAGGATTAGGGCTGAAGAGCACCATTGTTCCCCTGAAGCACCTGTGAAACTTCTCTGCAAAGGAGAGGAGACCTCTGGCCTCAAATGAAAACGTCTAGGAAGCGTATTAGGCACTTGGAGACCCGATAGCTGGGATCTAGCAAGGGTTTTTTTGCATGATTAGGGAGCTTAGAATGCAAAAAAGAAGCCTGGATCCCTACATTTAGATGGCTGAAGTATTCTGTGCCTTGCTTTAGAGTGCTGCTCAATGCCTAAGCACCTCACCCATTTCATCCCTTCAGTTCTGTAACCTACCCGACTGCACCCACTCGGAGAAGGCGGTGTTGCCTTTCTTAATTTAAAATCTCCATTTAAATCATGGGCCCTATCACAGTACAGTCGGGATGATATTATCTCCGTGCTTTTTCATAAAAGAGCCGGTGTTTTATTTCCCTTCTGTTTACTTTGCAGCACTGTTCTCCCAGCGAGTTTAGAGCTAAATGAACCCACTGGAGCTAAAGGTCCTGCTCAGTAAAATTGCTGCCACGCAGTTGTCCGTGCCACTACGAGTCTGTATTGTCCTGCCGAGCATCTCGCTGTCCTTCTCCAGCGCTCAAGGTGAAACATCAGAAAGAATTCTGCAGTCCGGTACGAGATCTTTGCTTCCCTTTCTCCAGTCAAATGAAGAAGTAATCTCATCAGGTTGAAAAGTGCTGACTAAGGATTTAATAAAGTGCCTGCAGATGTGTGTCATCTCTAAGGTATTCAACTCATGTAATGCAAAACAGTTCCACACTGAATGTGCTTATAAAATTCCATTTAACCATTGCAGAGCTCTATTTTACTGTTCTCTGAGGAGTATTATCAGACTTTTTTTTTCCCCCCCTAATTTACAGCACCATGAAAGTTGAAACTCGTATTTGAGAATCCTCACAGTAGTAAGGTTTTATGATCCATAAACAATATCTACTTGACTGAATCCTAAACAGGAAGTCTGAGATGGCAATTACGGTTCTCTGATAGCGCAAGTCTATTTGTTTCTTATGCACTTCTGGAGATAGCAGAGACACACAGAAATCCTCCAGCCACTCCTGACAATCGGCTCCTTTGTACAGGAAGAGCAGCAAGGAAACATTCCGTGATTCTGGATACTTAACAGGCGAAAAGCTCAGAGTGCCTCACTGGCTCCTGCAGCAGTTTCTGCCTGAGTCAGGAGCCCAGGAACAGGCCCATTGTTTATGAAAACCTTCTTAAACCAGCCTTCCTGCACGCCGTCCCTCAGCCCCGGCCTCCCCACGAGCACAGCTCACGTGTTTCCAACCAGAACGACAATCAAACCCAAACTTGTTCCATTTGCTTCTACCTGCACATCTCCTGCCCCAACAATGGGACCTTTCAGCTCGCGCAGAAAGCCGGGGCTGTGCACCCTCCCTATCTGTTTTTCGAATTAAGAAGTTAAACAAAAGTCCTCAAGGGCAAAGTTTAACGCTGCGGAAGGAGGTTGTTAATGTGGAATCCAGAACTGGGTGTGACAGTTGGCTTATTTCTCCGGGCGATGTAGGTTATTTAAGGACATTCACACATCTGAAACTCTGACAAACTCCACGCACAGGAGCGTTGGCTTCCCCATACCCACTCGGGGCTCAGACCTGCTCAGTGATAGCCATTTTCTGTAGGTTCCAGCCCAGCTGGTGTGCCCGGTGGCGGGACGGGTCGGTGCCGTCGGGACTTCAAACGCGGCTGCCGTGGCGCTGCGGCCGTTGCTGCCCCGGGCACGTGCAGGAAGCGATCGCTGCACGGGCCCGGGCGGGAAAACCCACCTGTGATAAGAGCCTAAATAAAATAAAACCCCACAGCTTTAGAGCTCGCCGGCAAAGCGGCTGTTTGGGCAGCCCAGCCGAACCTGAGCCACGACCGCTGGCACCTGCGAGGGCTCGTCGCGGAGCGTTTTGTTTGGGGATGACATTTCAGTCACTTCAAGAGCTCCGAGGCTCTCGCAAACATTAACCTCGGGGAGGCGAATTGGGGTAACGAGTCCTTCTGGTTGCAAAGATAAAATGAGTTAGGCCTTTTGGCATCACCTTGTGAGAGGTGCCGGGCAGGCTCTTCCCCACGGTGCGTCGTGTGAAAGCAAGGGGACAAAACTGGGCCTTTGATGCCACTTCAAAAGGGTTGCCAGGGTGAGGGGAGGCAGTGGCAGTTCAGCTTCTGGTGCGGCTGGCTGGAGGGCTCCTGCAGACGCAGCAACTGCCTCTGGTTTACCCCACATCTGAATTCGTCCCACTCTTCTAGTGCTTCCTCCAGAATTTCTCCAGGCCCAAGATCTGATTCTACTGCTTAGGACCGAAAGGTGAATATAAAAGACAAGGTCACCTTTGTGCCTATGGAAGTTATTTTCTTAGAGCTGGGATTAATTATTTAGTAATTATATTTTCCGGACTGAAATACCAATAGGGACGTAAGTAGCATGTTGGTCATCCCCAAAGGGACATAAAACAGTGAGAGAATCTTCTGGTTGTCCAACATCCACACCAGGGAGAGTCACACGCCCCACTCCGAGCACATTTACATTATCTGGAGGCAGATAAAACCTGTCCCAGGAGGGACACTGGTCTCCAGGCGATGCGTACAGTAGCTCTGCATCCAATAGTTTTTGCAGGAATGCCAGTTGTGGCAAACTGCATTAAATTACGTGCAATAATTTTGTAATATGCACTTTTGCCTGCTGACTATTAAAAATGTATGGTAGTCCAAACCACTTCTCTCCTGGGACCAACAAACTCACTTCAGGCAAGATTTCTGCTTGGGTTCAAACCTCAAGTTGGGAACAGCTAGTGTTTTTAAATAAGTCACCCCAAACCCTCCCAAACCTATGAAAACACACTCATACAGTAACTCCTGCTGTTGTTCCAGACATCTGAATGTTCCAGTAAAGTGTCCCAGCTGGCCCCAGATGTTTCTTAAGTATAAAGCAATGCTCTGAGTGCTGGACCCCCTGCTGCCCCGACCTGGAGCTCAGCGGATTAAAGATTGACTGCGCTATGACATATTCACATTTAGCCTGAATATAATACAGCAAAGACTTATCAATGGCAAATGTTTGAAATGTAACCCAGCCAGCAGAGTAGGCTGGCACTCTGAATATGATGTATAAATAATGTATGGGAACTTAAGATCTAAATTAGACCTACAGGAAGAAAACTTTCCCTTTTCTCTGCCTCTAAAAGAAAAGTTCTCTCACAATGAGGTCATTTTCCTGCCCGTCTTTTGGTTTACAAAATTGCTTTTAGGCAGAGGGTCTTCCCTTTACTTGGGGAACATTTTGCCAGTTACAGTTTTCCTCCAGTTTTCTAAACAACCAAGCAATGCAGTTCACTTATTTGTTAGTAAATTGACTTTGAAATCTGCAAAATAACTTCTAAACTTTGCGTGGTCGGCTGAAAGCTGACTGCAGCCACGCTAAACTGCAACCCTTGCTGTTTAAAAAAAGAAAAAAAAAAAGATAGTGGAGTGAAAGAGAGAGAGGAAAAAGAAAGGGAGAAAGAGAGAGAAACAATCCCATTTTGGTTTTTGTTAGAGGACGGCATACTACATAGATCAGAGACTTTTCAAAAAATAAAAACCCCCACTGTACACAAAGCACAGGAAAATGTGAGGAAAAAAGGAAAAACCTAAAAGCAGCTTAGAATGTGTTAACTCTGCCATTCTGTCAGCTTAAAGAGTATTTTATGCTTGATCAACAGCTCTCTTTTATTATGCTTTTCTTTCATTCATTCAAGACATCAAAGACCAGAACCACCAGTGTACCTGATCTACCAGAAGAACTTGTAAGGGTGTTCTAAAGAAACGGGGGTATTGGGAGCCAGACACCCCTGCGGACAAGGCAGTTCAAAGAGAATATTTCAACAATGATTACATTTTGTAAATCTTTGTACGAAAGACAGCTTATTTCCTGCTTTTTTCATGAAAAATAGATTCTATCCATTAAAGTGAGCCCACAGTATGAAAGTTACTTGAGATCTGAGGTACAGCAAGCGGATTAAGTGGAGGGTGAGATGAAATCTTTGAGAGAGACGATGGCTTTCTCTGATATTTGTCGCTGCCATAAGGTTTTCCGAGTGGGCTAGAAAGTTTTTTTTTTTTTAATTATTATTATTTATTTGTAGACTTGCTGGTGGCAGCGAAGCCGTTTGTAAAAGCAAAATAAACCGGAATGAATCAGAAAGGAAAATCGCAACAAATAAAAAAGGAACTGAGAAAACAAACGGCTGCAAAAAAACCTTTTGACACGTTTGAAAGGAAAACCATATATATTTGCCCCGCTCCGAAAATCGCAGGCGAGCCATTTAAATCCTGCAGACAACTCCGAAGTGCAGCGCACAGACCCAAGCCAGCTGTTTACTTTTCCAAGCCCGTGGTGGTTTCTGCATTGATAAACTATATAACCTCACACACACAGAAGGGATTTTAGCTATGCCAGACCTCATTGCTCTGTCCCGCTCTCTTTATGTGCTGTCACAGAATAAAAATGATCCTAACACAAACCCTGAAATAAGATCTCGCTCCAGAAAGAACATCTTTGTAGATATTTCCTGAGTTACTGCCAAGCGGGATTTTTTTCGCCCATTCATCCTTTCAAAGTTTTGCTATAAACATAGCCAAAATTGTTCGGGAGTAATCAGAAATGACCAAAATATGACCTCCCAGCCAAGGCCAGCTGTGGGGAGAAGGGGAGGAAGCTGCCCCACGCCTGCGGCTGGGACAGCAGCCACCTCTGCCACCACACCTGGGTGACACCGCTGGCATCAGCACCTCGCTTCCCTCCCTCTGTACGTACTTTTGCAAGAGAAGAAGGAAACAGCGGGATGCATGGAATCAAAGAGGCAAAACCAACTTTAAACCCACCTCACGGTTTACATCTACTATTGCGAGGTAAAAGCAAATGTGCTGCGAGGGGGGTTGAGTTCTGCACTTTACGCCTCCTTTTTAGACAGCCCCGTATTTTCCTCTGCTGGAAGCACAGTTAAATTTGCTCGAGAGTGCAACAATCCCATATTTCTTACAGCAGATCTCACTCATTTCTTTCCTTTTATGAAACAAACACGTGCGCGGGGACTCGGAGCCGCTTATAACCTCATGCCGGGAAGTCCCGTGGAAACTGGGACGGCAGACGCGCCGCTGCGACGGGACTTTCCAGCATTTTGCTTGGATGAAAGCAAAACCCTTTGGCTCCCCAAACTACAGCTCCCCCCTGGACACGGCACAAAGCCGCTGGGTGCCCGGGGACACCCCCAGCCCCGAGGGTGGGTGCCCGGGGCCTGCGGCGGCCCCGCTCCCAGCCCCTCACCGCCGCCCTCAGCCCGTCCCAGGCTCCGGCTGCGCCTTCCCAAGTTCAAGTTCAGGTTTAAGGGAAATAAACCGCTCCTCGGGAGCCTGCAGCCAGCCCTCATTTCCATGTGATCCCTCTGAACTTCGCCTGCGCCAGCGCGCCCTGTTTCCAGGGCCCGCCGAAGGAATGTTTTACAGTTAGAGCCCGCAGTGCTTTCTCAGGCATTTCAGACCCAGAGGCCCAAGTTTCAAGCTGCAGCATTAAAAGTTTCCACAGAGCTACTGCANTTGTCTCTATATAGCTCCACAGTTAAAGTATTACTTTTTAAAGGGACATAATTTATTCTGGAGGCACGGTGTTATAACAACCAGTACATACTTTCACCGCGGCGTAACCCGCTCTATTCTTCATTGTGCTTTCCGGTGGTGTTGCTTTTGCAGAACTCCTTGTTACGCCGTCCCCGATACTGTACTTACAGTTTTATTCAATTTAAGCCAGTTCCTGCAGTCCTCAGGCGAGCAAAACCCCCCCTCCACCGAAGCCTCAGGAGCTCTGCCTGCACCAGGACTGCAAAAATAATCTCCCCTCAACCACCGTTTTTCTCCCCACAAAGTTTCTTTACTTTTATTGCTTTAGACAATCGGGGAAAGTCATCCAAAGAAAATCAACCCCCAGCCTGGGCCTCCCAGGCTCGGCTCGCAGCGAGACAGCCCGAGCACACACGCACAGACACACACGTACACACACACCCAGGGGTTTGCCCCGGTGCTCTCCTGCCCCGTCCCGTGCCGGCGGAGCCACAGGAGCTACGTGAGGGGCCCAGGGGCCGAGGGGTCCCAGCGGAATGGACGGCTCTGCCAGCAAGCTGCTGCAGAGGCTCTGGCTCTTTGCTCTGCAGTTTGGGGTACAAAAGGTAGTTTTCAGCCTTCTTTTTCCCCATTTCTTCTCTGGAGAGCAGGGAGGAGGGAAAGGTCACTGCAGCCTTCAGAGGTTGAAGGCTGGGGTGGCCTTTCCCTGCCCTGGTCACCCAGATCCTGTATCATCCTGACTCTGACAGCCCTGATGGAGCTACGGGGGTCTCATCTCCCACCACATCCCTGTCCAGGGGCTCTCTGTGGTGTAACGGGAGAAGATCCCATCATGGATCAAAAGGTAGTTGATCTACAACTACCAGAGGTAGTTCAGCTGCTTTTTTTGACTGCCCTGAGAGTACTTCAGAGCACACAGAGGGAAGCGAGGGGAGAGAATAAGTTGGGCTGGACAGGAGAGCAAGCACTCCCTCCAAAATCCCCCCCAAAAGTCATGTCCTTGCCTGTGCTCTCTGTCTGTGGGTGAAGTGAACAAATGAGCAGCCCCGTGGGGAGAGCAAAGTGTGCCCAGCCTGATCAAAGCAGGGCAAAAACCAGGGGGGACCGGGAGGCACAGGGGAGGAATTGGAATGTGGGCAGCAGGAACAGTGGGGCTGGTGGGGCACACTCCAGGTAAAGGGACAGCTGGGGACCCCGGGATGAGGGCACCAAACAAAACAGTATGTTTGGAGAGGTGGGCAGAGCAAGGTTCGGTTTGGAGACCGCCAAAAAGGAAGAGGAATTTGGGTTTTGGCACGTCCTAGGTGTTACTGGGCAAGGAGATCAAAACTGGTCTTCAAATCAACATGGACAGAAATAGGAGCACAGAGGCAACTCTGGCACTTTTGACCTTAAAATTACAGAAGACAGTGAGCTGGAGGAATAATGACTCAGTTCATCAGGAAACCCCCCCCTTCCCAAAACTCCTCTTAAAAAAAGAAAGCCAAGGGGGCATTGAGCTGAACAAAAAAAATCTCTCCTGAAAGTGGGAACTTTTGACATCTGCATTTTCCCTGGTGCTTTGTACCTTGCTAAACTCCTCTAAGGAAAAAGGAACGTCGTGCATCATGCTTGTGCTCAGGGACCCAGCTGTGGGGATCCGTGAAGGGACTTCTGCCGTGGGGATCCACGATGGGACTTGTCACGCTGTGGGGAACCCCATCCAGGGATGAGTCCTGTAAAGATCCACTGGGGCCACTGGGGTCAGGATGCTACAGGAGCTGTGTGAGTGGGGCAGGGAAAGACCACCCCAGGCTCCAGAGGTTGCCAGCTCTCCGTTGGAGAAATGGGAAAAGGCTTTGCAGCACATGATCCGCCTTTGGATGAGGAGGGAGGTATTAGACATGGTTGGCTAAAGGGAGTTGGGTCTTGGCCTAGCTTGGAGCAATTTTCACACATACTGTGAGATGCCAATGAAAGTCCTGGTGGAGTGTAAAGTCATTAAATGAGATGAAATTAAACAATTTAGTTATTTCTGCTTCATCATATTTGTGCAGTATGGCAGGCAGAATGAATTACTACTAATGATCAAATTTAGTAATACTAATTAAACTATCTCAATTTAATTAATACTAACAGAGGAAACAGACAAAATTACTAATGTAAACCTTGCACTTAAAATCAAAAGGTGCCTCTTCGCTTTTGTGAGTCACTGAATGTGAGGCTTTTCCCTGAAAATAGCCTGTGTAGAAGTGGCTCTTTGTACTCCCTAAGTAAGCTGCTCCATTGTATGGATAACTACAGCTCTCCTCCAGCTTTCTTTCCCCCCCTTTTTTTTCCCTAAATGTTACTACTTTTTACTCCTCGTGTTCCCAAAGAGCTTCCAGGAGAAGAATCTGAGTTTTGTTTGGACTCACTCAACATCAACAGCACTGGTAAAGCAGTTACCACTACTGGGATAAATTCTGCCCTGGGTGCTTGTAGGAAGAGAGTTTATAAAGAGCCTGTGGAGCCTCCCTTGCTGGGAAATCATGGAATCACAGAATGGTTTGGGTTGGAAAGGACCTTAAACATCAGATGATCTTCCAAACCCCCTGCCATGGGCAGGGACGCCTTCCACTGGACCAAGCTGCTCCAAGCCCCTTCCAACCTGGCCTCAACTTTCAGATTTAGCCTACAAGGCCAGTAATTTGGGAAAACCTCAAACCCAAACCCATCTCCACATCAAGGAAGATGGCTTTAGAGTCACTGAGAGTTAATACCTGTAGCCACAAAATAAAAACTCCACAGATACATGAAGACTGCACTGCAAACCTTCCCCATAAAGAAAATGTGAAGTTTAGCTTTTATCTTATCTGAAAAAGACTAGATTTACTCTACTGTTCATAGTTATAAGCAAAAGACAAGCATAATTAAACAAAAATGTTATTGTATTTCTAAAACAAACTCCTGCCAATAACAAATCTTCCATCTCCTCCTCTCATCAGCTTCAATGAATGTACAGCCGGGTCCCATACCACAGATTCTCAGACATGATCTTTAGCCCAAAGGACTACAAGAAAGTCTTTAAAAAAACCCCATCAAACCAGGGAATAGCCAAACAAGGAATGTAATGTTTCAAAGTGTTCTTCCAAAATCTCAAATCTCATTGTTTAGCACACGCAAAGACAAAAAAACCCAACCCCAGATGCAAATGTCATATCGCAGCCCTTTTTTTTCCTTTAAAAATAGGTACTTTTTCTGTTGTCATATTTAAAAAGATGTAGTAATAGCAAAAGCACGAAAGGATACCTAAAGTTGTATGAAGCTGCTCCAAGCAACGCAGAAATGCATAGAATCCTAGAATGGTTTGGGGTGGAAGAAACCTTAAAACTTCTCTTTTTTAACGTCCTGCAGGGCAGGGACACCTTCCACTGGCCCAGGCTGCTCCAAGTCCCATCCAACCTGGCCTTGGACACTTCCAGGGACAGAGCAGCCACAGCTTCTCTGGGCGCCCTGTGCCAGGGCCTCCCCACCCTCACAGGGAACAATTTCTTCCTAAATTATTGTGTTCAGCCTCAGAGGTGGCTGCGTTGTGTTGGTTGTGACTTTGGTTACTCATATCTCGTAATTAAAATTGCATTTCATTGCCTTCTGCAGTGTATTCAGCTGCATCTCTTCATGTGTAATAACCAGTGTTTGTATAGATGATGTAAGAGTTGGGTCACACAAGTGAATATGCCTGAGAATATTATGATTATAGTGTCAGTGCTGCTTCCAAAATTGAATATTAATAACTAAAGCAGCTAAAGGGAAACCTAGAAGATATTTTTAAGTTTAGCCTCTTGGTTTTTATTAGATCTTTTTTTTTGAAATCCTGGTTTTAAATTAAACTTTTCCAGTTCTACCTCTGTTCAAGCAGAAAATGTTATCAAAGCAAAAGCCTAAAATGAGATGTGTTTTGCTGTTCTAAACTAAAACCAGGTAAAGTTTGAAAGCTGCAACTTCCCATGCTGTTAGCAGTCCTTACTAAGAACAGATGCCTTTATCAAATTTAAAATATGAACAGGTTTTACCAAAATTGAGGTAATTTTGCTGTATTTATTTTGAAACCCCAGTCTATGTTATTTACATTTCTCTAGGACAGTCCAGCACTAGGGAGGTGATGCTCGGTGTCTTGGAAACATGGAATTTGCTGCAAACTGGGGAGTCCTTCTCTGTTAGGAAAGGCTTCTTTTGGTCCCTTCTTGTGGAACTCTGTATTAATTTCAGAGCAGGACAGTCTATTTTGCAAGGTGTTCACCTCTGGAGCTTATTCATTCCTTGACCTCTGTGTTAATGCCATTAAGCGAAGGTGGTTCTTAGAACAGAGGTAGCTTAATGCCTATCCATTGGGAAGGATGTAGGGATTGTGGCCTTTAATTTTTGACCTTCATTGTAGATTGTGGTCCTAATCCTTTGATTGCGGAATTGTTAAAAAGTATATATGGCAGTTGGCAAAAAATCTTAATGTTCCAGTAAATGCAAAAGCCATAAATTCAGCTGCTGACCTTTTCCATCCAGGTCACATGTGACACCTACTGGAGTTTGTCAGGCTGGGTGGAATTTATGGAGCTCATCTAGGTATCAGCTGCGAAGGCTGAACTTTCATGAAATGTCTTTCAAAGGCACTTCCAAAACCCTTGTAAAAAGTCAGTATGGCTTTTTTTTTTTTTTTTTTAAGGGTATACATTCTGCACACATTTTAAAAGGTCTCATCGTGCCACCTCTGCAAATCTTCAGCAGCTGGGAAACTTCAGCTCTTAAATTATTACTCTTTACAAGACAGAGAAATCAGGCCAGGCATGTAATTATCGTGATTACCAACTTCCAACAGCCCCTTCCCAAGGCTGGCTCTCTGTGCACTCCTTTCTTTCTGGTGTGCAGCCTCCTGCCCCTCTCTGGGATCGATGGCATCGATGGCGTATTGTCAGTCAGAGAAATGGGATTTGATAGTGCCCTCAAGCAGTTGCAAAAGAAGGGAAGGAATACAAAACCTACCCGGGTCCACACCGTCAGCGTGAGATCAATGCTCTCAATAATACGTTTGCCGCCACGTAGCGCCCTAACTGTCGCAATTAATAATGTAGAAGGAGCTGATTAACTTAAGTAAAGTGCTCTCCACTGTGTAAACACATAAAGATCTATAGGGCCAAAGAGGAAAGAACGAACGAAACGTCATTTTTATATTTTATGTGGACACATTCTTGCTTTCTATTCTGCTCTTGTAACAATTACTGTACTAGCCACTCTGACAGAGTCAATAAATTGATCGTGGACCTGATGCAGCAGCGAGCAGACTAATCCAATACAGCATTATCTGCCGTGGAGGCTGGGGCGGGCAGTGGTGGCCAGGAAATCAGCCAAGCCAGCCAACAGCAGCAAGAGGCACATAACCATAACCTTGCCCTGGCCTGGCTTGATTTGTGCGTGTGAACGTGGGGATGTGAGCAGTGCTCTGCCCGTGCTGCACCCTCAAAGCCCTTTCAAGACTCCAGTTGGCCGCAGGACCCCGTGGATCAGCAGGGGTCAGCCCCTAAACTGGACCCTGTGGCTCAGGGAGGATCAGCTCATCTCATTTTCTCATGTTGGCAGCCATGAATTTAAACACCTGATGGGTTTCTCCCCCACCAGTAAAGTCATGCTCCCCTCAACTGCACCCACCACAACACAGCAAGAACTGCTGCCTGACCACTGAAAAACAAATCTGCGAGTCCCCTCCCATGTCCCCTGACCTGTGAACACAGGCAATGTCACATTTTGTCAGCTTAAACGGCCACTTGGGTGTGGTATTATGTCTCTGACAGTGGTTGCAGTCCTCTCGGGAGGAAGCTGCAAGAATCCCTACAAAGGAGATGGACCAAAATGATTTGGCCTGAGGGGAAGCTTCTTCCCAGCCCCATGCAGTAAGTGGTAGGCCTTGTAAATCCATGTTAGCGGGGAATATGAGATTGAAAAAATAAAAAGAAAAGAAAGTTTCCTGCTGAATGGAAAAAAGAAAACTGTTTTTTGGCAGAAGTTCTTCAAGAAGGAGAACATAGGCCATTGTTATTATGAAGACTTTTCAATGAAAACACAGAAAATCATTGCCTTTTAGAGTAATTGTTTAGCTAAAGAAAGGTTACACAGCTTGTAGAGAATTTAGTAAGAAATTAAATCTCTCCAGCTCATTCATCATATTTCTGCATTTGCCAACTCTTCCCACCAGGCCCACACTTACTTCTTCCCTTTCTTCTCCCCCACTGTGGAGTAAGTAATGGCCATAAAACCCACAGAAAAGCAGCCTTACGCACAGGCTTCCTGGTTATTGTGAGGAGGGGGAAAGCGCAATAAGTTTAATTGCTTAGTTTGGGAAATTCGTCTATGTCCATTGTAAATAATTCTATGCTAAATCTACTGGAAATAGGATGCTGAGTGCTGGTTTCCAAAAAAGAGTCTGAACTGTTCACCAGAGCCTACAAGGAGGAGGAGGAAGAAAAAGCCCAGGAATAAGGATCTCCCCTGCTGAGGACTAACCCAGGCATTTTGGGACTGATTTGGCTCCAGCCCACACTGAAGATGCAGCCACATGATGGCATTGGGAAGTTTTCTGTGAATCTTTACCTTTATAGTGCAATACGTGCTTTTCTTTTTGAGGTGTGCTGTTCTCAGCTCTTTTTAAGAACTGACCTGAGAGTGGAATTCCACAGTCCTGCTCTGTGCAAGTTAAATGGGCTCTGTGCCCTGAGCTGAACAGGAGGGAAGGGAAGGGGAGTGACCCTCATTTCTGGTCACGTTTGTGAACCTTGATAGAGTCTGGCACTGCATTTCCTACCCACAGGCTCTCTAGGCTCTACACTTTCAGAGCCATCTCCAGGCCACCCTCAAGTTCAGAATGGTATTGCTGCGTCCTGGGTGGAAGAGGAAGCACAGCACCAACGTTCAGGTCATGTGTCAGTAGCCTGATGCCACTGGTCCAACAGCAAAACACTTTTTGGACAGAGGTCAAAACTTTGAGTGATCGTAAGAGGGCTCAGAGGCTCCAGGTGTTGGAGGAGAGCAGCCCTCACGTCCCTTTGGCAATATGGGAAAATCCACAGACCCCTGCAGGGTTTGGGAGCAGAGTGATCCCTCTAACTTCAGCACCTCTAGAAAGTAGCAGTCCCACACCCCAAAACTGTGTTTTTATATCGAATCTATGCAAATTTCTCTTCTTTACACTTTAGGGATGTTACTCCTTCATGGAAGAGGTGTTCTGAACCTCCCACTACATTTTCTGGACAGGCCAAGAGAACAAAAAGGAACATTCAAGTCTGCTGAGAAGTGCTTTGCAGCTGAAATTGGAAACATGTACTGGCTTAGGGAGGTTACTGTATGGAATATGGAATTCTTAGGGGACTGAGTCAAACAAATGCTTCTAAATTAGTGGTTTTTATCTCCATTCACACTCAGACACAAGCAGTGCATCCAGCCTCGAGGACGAGTATTCTGATCCTGAGGAGGGACAGTCCTCTGAGCAACAAGTAGCTCTGACCTGGCTTATAAATAGTTCTGCTCAGAACCCCCAAAATAAAAGGCCTGGTGTCGTTCCTGCAGCCTCTCATGTTCTCTGCCATGTCCCCCACACCCCCTCGAGGTGTCCCTGCCCTGCCCCGTGTGCGGAGCGAGGCGGTGGCTCAGCTGTCAGCACAGTGCCACAAAACCTTGCCCTAGCCCTGCCTCCCCGGGGCCAGCAGGTCCTGCCTGTCTGACCAGTGCCATTCCTGGCCTCTGGGAAACAGGAGCAAGGCAGCAGGGTGTGGAGGCAGCAAGGCCAGGCAGCCCGTGGTGCTCATTAATAAAGCACAGGGCCACGAGCTGCGCGGGGCTCGGCGTCCCCTTGGGAGGGGGCAGAGGGCACGGCGCGGTGGCAGTGAGCGGCAGGGATGGAAAATCCCCGCGAAGGCAGGCACACGTTTGATTTGTCCAAAGGAAAATGTGTGCACTGGTTTCTTTCTTCCATAGGGTGGCAATGGAACCTGGGCACAGAGCAGCTCCGCGGCTTCAGCTGCGGGAGCGAAGCGCTGGAGGAGCTGCATCGGCTTCCCAGTCAAGGTGCTGACTTTGATCTATGGATCCCCATACACTTTTTGGGGCCTGCCACCTATGGAGCTGCTTCCCTGCCCCCCTGCCTCCAGCCTGGGGAGGGGCATCACCTGCACCACGCTGCTCGGATTCCAGAGTCTGGGCAGCAGCGCCTGGCTGCTCTCACAGAGGGACTCTCCACTCTGGAATTCGCCTCCCGCCCTGGTCTGACAGAGCTCACACCTGCTGTCCTACAGGACACAGCATCCAGCTCTTTTTTTTTTTTTTTTCTCGTGCCCTTTGTTTTTAAAGTGCTGCCAGTGAAAAATTGCAGGTCGCAGTTTGCTCTCTAAAAGGCTTGTGGGGAAGCAAAACAGGCTTCGCCTTGTCTCTGGGAAAGAAAGTAATTGCACAATTAGGTTTGCGTATGCACCTGAGGCATACGGTGGTTTTTTTTAAGAGATAAATAAAACAGAAAAAGGAGAAAGCTACAAAGATACCACTGTCTAATTTGGGAAAGGCAGAGAGCAGGAGCAGATCTAAAGGAGTTAGCAATTTCCTTGTACTATAAACATTTTGCTAAACTTCAGTGATTTCTCCCCTAAGTTACTATTGCTCTTTTAAAGATGTATTTCACAGGGTGCATTTTTGTACCTGGTCTTTATAAGGCTGTTCTGCTGAGCTTGCTGGTTTTCATACCTGTTATTTTGCTGCCTAGATAAGCTTGTTTGACTTTTGGGGTTTTTCTTAAACTTTATTTCAGTGTTCTAGGCAGGTTACAGGCCTTTTGTTTCAGTTGTTTTGTGTTACAAAGGATGAGCTCTATCTAGAGCTCTCTTGTAGCTGGGTGGCTCTAGGGCCCCACCAGGGAAAGTGTGAAAACACAAGATCTTTGCTTGTTGTCCAAGATCTGACTGTGCTTTGGGATTGTGCAAGGAAGAGCTTCTACTTGTGTTCTTCTAGAAATAAGTTTTACCTTTTCCTGCAGAAAGGCAAGGGAATAAATATTTGGGTTTGTGCTTAACTAAGATTTTAGAAACTACCTGGGATGGGTCTGATATAAAGCGTGTTTACATTAGAGAGGGATTTCTCCTGAAATAGCTGGTCAGGGCTACAGGATTCACTTTCTCACAGGGTAAAGTGGTTGATTCTCTGCCTGGGTGCCTGCTGTGGGAGGCAGTTTCTGTTCCCTGCATCCTCATGACCCCCCTGCGCAGGGCACATGGGCCAGTGGCAGGTAGGAGCGATTAGATGGAGCAGGCATGTGTTTCTCAGGAGCTGTTTTTAGCACCCCAAGTACAATTTCCAGGAAGATGCAGGCTAAGTAGGTGGCAAACAGGACTCAGCCTAGTAAACAATGTTTAGTGTGAAGTGGAGCTGCAGCACGATGAGTGCAGCACGCTGATCCCTGAAGGAATTTTGTACCCTAGAGCAAAGCCAGGGCATTAGAGAGCAGCAAACAGCATTTGGAGTGGTGAGTGGCAAACCCTGGTCACAGGCTGCTGGTTTAGCATTCCCAGCTGCATGCACTCCCAGCCCATAGCCTGTGTTTCACTGTTAATTTCAGGAAGAAACCACCTCAAAATTCAGACCCCTTTCTTCACCTTGGTGCTACCGAGAGGCTCGTCCCTAATTAATGTGATGGGACTTTCCCATCCCTCTACCACTCTCTGTATTACAAGTCCTTGGCAATATGAGAGACGTATCTATTACTTAGTCATGAGGTATCCAGACCAACTTGCTTTTGAAACCAGAGCCCCTGTACCCCAGGCATCCTGTATTTCTGATTTGCATATGGAAAAGGCAGTTAAAAAGCTGATGCCCCCATATTGCTTGCGAGTCAAGTAGCAAAAGTAAATGATTTATCAAGCAAAGGTTACAACACCTGTGCCTTTTTGTCAACATATACAGGGGATGCCAAGTCAAGTGTTGCTTCTAATAGCTCAAACAGAAATTTAGATTCAAATAACCCCCCCCCAGACAGGACAATTGTGCAGTGAGTGGAGTGGCAGAGTGATGGATGGTGTAAGCAGTGGATGGAAAACCAAACCAACTGAAAAGTTTGGGACCTGCTAAAACCAGGCAAAACCAGCAGCCCTTCAGGGGCCTTTATTACGGAATCAGAACTACTGACTTAAAGCAGTTTATTTCCCCATGACTTCTGTCATGGAGTGGTCATCCTGTTACAACCTTTGCTGACACAGGAAGATGGCTTTTTTATGAATATTATATAAATTCTATAAAATTCCTTTAAGGGGTTATACTTGGCACAACATAACATAAATCAGAGCATAGTGCTAATGGAAATGTCTACTGATAATTTTTCTAATACCAATTAAGAAAGGCATGTACCGGGTTTGGTTGTTTAGAAACAGCCCAGGACAGAATGATCCTTGCCCCAACCCAGCCATGCTGTCATACTTTTGCCTGGGATTTTATTCCAATGTTCTGTGAATGCCCATGTATGGGAACTGCGACTCCTGCTCCCTGGAGCTGTCACATCCCTGTGCACGGACTCACTTCTGCAGCATTTGGAGACTAATGGTGATGATGATGTGTAAGAAGTGCCTGTAGTCCAATGTTCCACCAAGAGAACATCAGAGCCACCAAAAATCTGAACAAAATAAATATTTTCATATGGGTTGTAGCTGGACCATAATTTTTAAAAAGCAGACGTTCAGATACAGCCTTCATTTTTATTTTATTGTTCCAGCAGTAAAGAGTCGCTTAACCCTTATATTTAAGCTTGACTTCCAGAAGCTTGGAGTGTTCCCTGCTTCCTCTTGTCTCAGGGAGCTGTGTCCCTGGCAGTTAGTGGTCCTCAGGACCTGTATCTTAGCCTGACTCCGAATGTACTCTAAAGATCCTGATGGAAAGGAGCCACCCCAGCTGCTTTTAATAACACAGTCCTACGTGTTTTTGCATTTTCATTTTGCAAATATCCTAAGTGGTCGTTCTATACACTAATGCCCTGCAAAAAAAGAGCACAAAAGCCTGTCTTTGTTTAGGGGAACTCTATGTAAATCCCAAATCATTGCAGTTAGCACTTTTACCTCACTTCTCTGACTCAAAGCACAGTCAACTTCAGAGTTCTTTCATGAATAAGTAGTGAGTTTGCTGATAAATTATATATTTAGTATCAAGTGGGCTGTGGTGGTGTAATGATGTATAGAAGCAGGGAGATGCAGCTGGAGTCAGAGGCTGGAAGTCAGTCTCCTTGCCCACTGCAGCATGTTAGACTTTAATTGAAAGCTGTGCTTGAGTATTGTTTTTCACTGTACAGCATTGTTATTCACTACACTGCATTACAGAGGAGCACTTAAAGTAACGCTAGAGCACTTTAAAATGATTTAAGTCATAAATAAGGAGGATAAAAGTTTACGGTCAACAAACTTATCTTGGAAACTTAGGCTGCAGGATTCAAGTAAGTTTCAAATATCTTTGGAGACTTAATACTGTTGTGTCTTACTACATAATCAATTTACCAACTAGGAGCTTTTCAAGTCTTCTGGAGAAGGTAAGTAGCATTCTCCAAAGGGTTTCAGGTTTCCTGAGCTATGAAGGAAAAGACCAAATGCTTAAGGATTTTAGCAGGTACACCTTAACATTCCTGTTTCCCGACTTCAGCATATTTCTGCGTAGTCCAGTTGTTTCCAAAACAACTGGAGAAATATGTTTTAAATGTGGAGGTGCATGAAAACTTGTCACACACATGAACCCAATAAAGCACAAGGCTGGAAGAGTGGGGTGCAGGCTGAGTTTTGTTCAGGCATGAAAAAACCCCCCAGAATCTGACGGGTTAAACCCATCTCTGCATTGCTGCTGTACTTTCCGTGACCCTATTTAATGCAGAGAAGGTTTGAGATTCGATATAGTTTAACCTGTGCTGTGCACAGAGCTATAAACTAAAGCCCCTAACAAATTGTACACAAAAGAGTGGACAGCAAGAAACCACGTTGTGCTCACAGGCAGCTGCTTGCAGCCCTGTAAACTGAAAATCTTTGGGAATGAGTGACCTGTGCTTCAGTGACAGCGGAGGTGCTGAAGCCATCACAACGAGGAGTCTGTCTTCATGCACCTACTGTGGCATGTGACAGCCATTAATCTGCACACTAATTATGCAGAAGCCTATAAACCATTTAAAAGAACTTACAAGAGCTAAGGTAAGTAATGCCCAGCTTGCTAGTTATTTGAATTATTGCTTTTTAGTCATTGCAACCAGCTCAAAACAAAATCACAAGTATTTCGTGCAGTTGACCCTTAAAAGAATTGCAACGTAGTCAAGCAATCACTTCAAACTATAAACTACAGTTGTCCTAAAGCACTAAGTCTGCTCACTTTTTTATACCTTCCCCCCCATGATAACGTGATATTAAGCCCAGACTTAATTTTTTCAACATCTGGCTCAAATTAGCTGCTAACAAAACTGCCAACAACTATTTTCTTAATCGACCCTGGGAATTTGATACAGCTTGGAAAAAGCACATTTAAATCTCGTCCTTCTCCTAAAGAAACACAAATGTTTACTTGAGCTTCTGATTTGACCATAGCAGGACCATGAATTCAGCTAACCCAGCTTTATAGGCCTGCCTCAACTGGACTTTTTTCTCTTTGTGTAAGGAAAACAGATGTGCTCGCAATTGCAAAATCTCCTGCTCGCTCAAAGCCCACCATGCAAACGGCCAGCCAGGAATTTGAGTATTTTTTTACTTGGAAGTCACTGGAGCAGTCTCCCGTTGTGTCTGGTGGGGGACCACAGGGCACTGTTAGCTGATGGGTCTCTCTGAGATCCTTTTGCATATCACAGCCTGGTTTGTTTTGGGTCGGGAGGGACCTTAAAGCTCATCTCGTTTCCTAGGCAGGGACACCTTCCACTGTCCCAGGGGGCTCCAAGCCCCGTCCAACCTGGCCCTGGACACTCGCGGGGATGGGGCAGCCACAGCTTCTCAGGGCACCCTGTGCCAGGGCCTCCCCACCCTCACAGGGAAGGATTTCTCCCTAGCATCTAGTCTAAACACAATTAAATGCAGTGCCTGGGGAGCAAGGTTGGAGCCAAAGCGTTTGGAAGCCCGGCCCTAGAGCGAACAACTGCGCGCCAGGAGCCAACACCTGAGACAGCGAGAGAGGTCCTTCCAGTTACGAAAGCAGCGTTAATCATCACACAAGCCCAAAAAAAGAAAAAAAAAACCAAAAAAAAAAACAAAAACCAACAAACCACAACAGACAAACAAACTGCAAGTGACATTTCACTGTAGTTACTGAGACCATGTGGGTGAAGTGACAGCGGCAGTGCAGCTGCTCCGCGGGGACACGTTAGAGGACACTGGAGGAGGAGGAGAAGAAGAGGCTGCAGGCAAACAGAGAAGTCGAAAGCGGCCCACCTGAGTCTGTTGAGGGATATTTACAAAGCTTGGATCCCGTGGTCCAACACTGACGAATCGGTTTGCGGGGGAGGTGCTGGGTGTCGAGTAGGCTGTGAAGGGAAGGGACACATGCGTTGAGGAAGCGGCACTAGATTGCACACGAACAACACCAAAACACACTGTCTCAGAGCCACCTAAGCAGATGTTTAACATAGAAATGTGCGAACGTTTTAGAGAGCGAGAGTTTGCTTTGAGACGCTGGAAAGGTTTGGGCTTCATGGTGGGGGTATCAACACGGAGGGGACTGGGCTGCTGGGAGAGGGGACAGCCACAACGTGGGCTCAGGGGAGGGTGTGCAGCTCTCCAGCCTGAAGGAGAACCACTGCAGGCCTTTCTATGATGGGCTGGCACGGGAGATTTCTGCAGGTCCTGACTGTTTTCACTCGAATGTCTGGTACCTCTATTTTTAACGGAGTTTTGTATAGCAGTGAAATTACCAAAGTGCTCATTAACAGAATCAGACCCTTTATTTCATGCTAATCCAGCATTCTCTCTGGATATAAAGTTTTGGTTTTCATATTGCTGTGGTCTGCACTCTCTAAAATGTTCACTTGATGTGTTTGACAAACTAGGAAGATCCTTTCGGTAAAAAATTAATGGGTTGCAGTTTCACTGGGGTGGTAAGTGCAATCAGTCTGAAGGCTGAAGCTGCCTTTAAAAACTGGAGTGGCTCCCATAAATGTAAAGCTATTAAATGCAATGCAAGCCAAGAACCCAGATTACTTCCAAACTTGAAGTACTTTAATGATTTTATTGTTGCATTATATTCTCCACTGCAACTGTCCTCAATGCCACGTACTTCCACATCCAAAAGCTTTCAATGCATTTTTAGTCTTCCTCTCATTTGAAAACCCTCACACAATCTTCTCCCTTCCTCAGTTTTTTGCATGTTTAGATCTAAATTCAAATAACGTAAATAGATGCCTTAACACAAAGAGGGCTCCTGTCTATTTTGAATATATTTATGGGAATGCATTCTGCTGAATAAAATCCCCAGACAACCTAACTATCCAATGAAGAGACAAAAAAACAATACTAAAAGGAAAGTTACTTGCCAAATTCCAGTCAGGCTAAATATAACGTTGAGGCCTCAACGTTACAGAAAAGTAAAGCGAGTTAAGAGTTGGAGAAGACACTGAGTTGGCTGTGTGGAGGAAACTCTTTTACCTTTCTGAAGGCAAATGTTTGGTGAAGAGGGATTACACTGGAGGAGGCTTTGGTTTAAGACTGTGCCAAATCAGACCAATGCTCCACCTTGGCCATTGTCACCTCTCTTAGAAGCCATAAGCAGATGCAACCAAAACAGGTCACATATTTACCTTCTCTCGTTCTTTCCCACCTCTGATTATTTCCAGCTCAAGGACTCCCTGCATTTAAGGCCCTGGAGGGATTTCTCACTGATGAATGCCCAATCTGCACTTGGATCCACGTGGATGTTCTGCATCCCACAGAGCCCTTGGGCGTGGAGTTCCCAAGTCCTGGAGCATGCAGAACCACATCCTTCAAGTCTCACAAATGTCTTGTGATGCCTCTCAGTTCTTACAGGTTCATCAGAAAACCTCCTTTCTCAAGATGCCCTGAAACCACCCCAGGAACTGCATATCTTCATTTCCTACTGATAGGAGGGGGGATAAGGCACTCCTGGATTGTAACAAGGAGTTTTTCCCACTTGTTTCTGGTGAGGTGAGCTTTTCTCTCCAAGAAGCTAACACTTGCAAAAATCATGCAAGGAACACTTCTCCTTCACAGAGTCTTAAAGGAATTTTTCAAGCGCACTAATTCATCTTCCTGAGATGGTTTTGCAAGTTGTGGTGCAGCTTGAATATTAGAGTATGAACAGGTAAGCTGGGTGTTGCTCCTACCTGCAAATCAAGGAAGGAATTAACTGAGTAGATCTGGTGAGATGTTCTCCTCACCTTTTTACCATGTTAATTTGGTTAATAATTCAAAGAAGCCACACATTTGCAAAAGGCTTTTCCCTGTTGCTAGTGCCATATATTAAGATTCTTCTGTGCTGTTCTTTGTGGAGGTATTTTTTTTTTAAACTAACTAATGAACTAATGTTGTGCAAGACTAAGAATTCCTTCTGCAGTGGGGAAAATTAACTTAGAGCTCAAAAATCAAACATCTGTTGTTTGGTTCTCTTGGTCTACTTTTAAGGAAGCAGATTGAGTGGAGAGGCCATTAAATCCCTTGGAGCAGGTAAGTTCCACCCAGAAGGGAAGGAACTCAAGATCTTGTTTGCAGTTCCCCGCTGGCAGATACTTTTGCTGTGATATTTGGTAGAAAATCAAAGGGGAACCAGCAGAATGCTGACTTAAATGGCTTCTCTGTTCAAACAAAAATTCGAAAGCATTTGAAAAGAGTGTAATACCCACAGAAGTCCCCTCAAAGCTCGCTGGGTGAGTTGCTATGTATACCTTCCTTCCGCTCCAAACGATGTTTAACTTGCTTTCTGAAAATACTCGGATGTCAGCTTGGTATTTCCTTCAGATCATATAACTGCATTGCTGGAGCCAACGGGGGAAGAGCACCAAAACGACAAATATGCAGAGGATTTACACTGGACTCTCCCAAGGTGCTGCACTCTCTTTGCTGTAAATGTCCCAGGATGTTTGTGGATTGTAAGGGGCCACTGTCTCGGAATATTAAACTTACATGGAATACACATTGCCCCATTAGGGGGGAATTTGTTTCAGGAAAGGGAGATGTACTGAGTGTTGCTTAGACCATGATCAACTTCCAGCTGTATCTGTCTTCACATAGATGCCCTTGTTTGGCATGGAGGTGGGATTCCTGGAAGTCTGATCCCTAGACTTTGCCCCAGAATTAGGATGGGGCAAACTGTCTCACTGGATAAAGCTGGGTCACATTATATTATAGCATACGTATAAGCTAAGCCTATGCTGGGGTCTTCAAACTCCAGTTTGGGAAAAGCCAAAGCATGGAAAGGAACAAGGAACAGCAGCCAGGTCTCTTAGGCAGATCTCCAGATTTTATCAGCTTTGCTCCATGGGAATTGCACAGACCTACACTAGCTCCCATCAGCTGATAGCTGTCCCGTTGGGCATGGACAGGAACAGCTTCCTGCCCAGCCTGCTCTTTCTGCCACTGGAATTCACTAAGGATTGTCTGCAACATCATAGCCCACAGCCAAGGAAATGAATGTGATGCCACAAATTTGCTATGATGCTTCACTTCGGGAACAAGCAAAACAGGACCTGGCAGAGAAAGAACATTTGCTCACACAGACAGCTTTGATATTTAGCCAAAATGGCAAGAAATTGTATGAAAGACAAGACAAACAAACAGTTTTGGGGATGTTGTGTGTTTTAAAGTTGCCTGCAGTAGGGAAATGTTACTTTTAAATACAGTTTCCTGAAATAATTGCTATTAAGAACAGGAGTGTGTAATTTATCATGGTTCTGGATTAAAAGGATAAACTTCTGATTGGTAAAGATGATTTGGGTGAGTGATGACCTAATGTACCACTAGGTCTCCCTTTTACAGACCAAGATGACAGGTACATGTGTTTGATATGAAGAGTGGTCCTGTTTCTCAAGCTGTAGCTAGAGGATTAACTGGAGGAATGTGGTGCAGTAGAACAATTCCTACCGCAGTGCATTCTGCAGCTGAGTATCCGAGAGGGAACTGCAAATTTTAGCAAACTGAATGATAGAGTCAACCCTCTTTTTCATGGATGGGGAAAGGAGCAAACAGAAAGCTCAAACTCGCCCAGAAGGTGCTCAGTCAATGCATAGCAGAGGAAGGGAGAGAAAGCCAATCTGATTGCAGGATCGTGGAAAGGTTTAGGTTGGAAAAGACCTTTAAGATCATTGAGTCCAACCCCTACCCCAGCACTGCCAAGGCCACCACTAACCCATGTCCCCAGGTGCCACATCCACACGGCTTTTAAATCCCTCCAGGGCTGAGGACTCCACCACTGCCCCTGCTCCAGTGCTTGACCACTGTCCGTGAAGAAATTTTTCCCAATATCCAACCTAACCTACACCTCCCCTGGTGTAACTTGAGGCCGTTCCCTCTCCTCCTGTCCCTGTTCCCTGGGAGCAGAGCCCGACCACCCCCCCGGCTGCCCCCTTCTGTCAGGGAGTTGTGCAGAGCCACAAGGTCCCCCCTGAGCCTCCTTTTCTCCAGGCTGAGCCCCTTTCCCAGCTCTCCCAGCCTCTCCTGGGGCTCCAGACCATTCCCAGCTCTGTTCCCTTCCCTGGGCACTCTTCAACACTTCAGTGTTTTTCTACAGGATTCGAGGTGTGGCCTCAGCAGTGCCCAGCACAGGGGACAGTCACAGCCCTGGTCCTGTGGCCACACCAGTGCTGATCCAGGCCAGGTGCCATTGGCCTTCTTGGCCACCTGGGCACACCTGGGCTCACATTCAGCTGCTGTTGACCAACATCCTCAAGTCCTTTTCCATCTTTCCAGCCACTCTGTCCCAAGCCTGGAGAATTCCATGGGGTTGTTGTGACCCAAGGGCAGGACCCAGCACTTGGCTTTATGAATCCTGTACTACAGCCACAAGATCATCCTCCTCATCCTGACACAAATGCCATTTAACAAGAAAGCTCCTTTGTTCAAAGGGACATTCACCAGTATTGAGTTCCTTAAAGTTAAGAGTTGTGAATCTCAGAAAACAACACTTTGTTTCAAAAAGCTGTTTAAAAGTCAGAGTGGACAGGATGGCAGTATCTTAGACTTTGCTCTGGAATGATTCAATTACGATAGTGATAAAGCCCAACTGGAATGTAGTGGAGGTGGTGTTTGCTTTGGGCAGTGAGATATTAAACCCCAAAACTGCCAAGTTCAAGAAAATATTGTGTTGTGCTTGTAATGGGTTACCAACCAAAGAAAATCAAGAAGAGATCTGAGATAAGATAATGTTCGGACTGCTTCTGATACCAAAGATGTGTTCCATTGAAAAAGCTTTTTGTGGAGGAAAAATGAACCTCCACAAACCTCGTGAATCCCATCTCCACTGTGCCATCTGACTGAGGAAAATGCTGGCTTTCCAAAGGGATAGGATTTGCAGCTGAAATTGTCAGCTCCCAGAGCATGCCTGGCCACCCAGCAGCGGCAAATCCCCAGTGTGCATCTCCAGGGGCTCTTCCTTCCTTGGACAGCACTAATGTTCATGTTTTGGTTAATGTCACAGCTGGAGAGTTTCACTATTGCTCTGAGAATCATTAACCACCTTGTTGTGATTTTTAGCTCTCGTTCCCAGGAGGCCATGCTGTATTGAACAGCTGCTCCTGGCTCCTGCACCCCTCAGGAGGGCCATATTCCAATTTTTGGTTGGGCCGTGACTGCATTTTGTGTCTGCTGAGGGCTTTCTGCTAGACCAAAAAAGGGAAGGAGAATGGAGCAAATGCCAACCCCTTTCACTCCATTTCCTTGAGAAGGGAGGGGGGTTCATTCTCTTCCACGCGGCTAAGGAGAGAGTCTGGCCAAAATTTAACATCTCTCCTGCCTTTGTTGCATAAGTGACTTTCCAATATCCTCAAGCTCTGCGGGGCAGTCAGCCATAGCCCGGCGACACTCCCAGAACCGGTGCGCTCCAGCAGCTCGTAACCATGGAAAACACCTTTTTGTGCGGCTTTCATGGAACTCTGGTGAATCTGCACTCGCTATTCGAAGGCTAATATTTAGTTAAGGAAAAAATAAACACGGAGGGAAATGGAGGGTTGGTCCTGATTGACACGCTGAATGGAGCCCGGTGGGTCCTCCTGGCAAACCCCGGCTGCGACGCCTCGAACTTCAGTTTGCTTTGCTCTTTATGTGGCCAATACTTCCACTGGCTGTGGTTTATGTGTCATATATTTTTCTTAGAAAATATTTCCTATCATCTACTTTTCTGTAAAATTTGTCCCTAAATTAAATTATATGCTTCTTTACAACTCGAGTCACTGTTATTCAAACCCCTCACCAAAAGGAAGATGCGTGCCTGAATATTCACAGAACTATATGTTTAGACATCAGCGTGGCTAATTAACAAACAGTAATTATTTTCCTAATCTTTTGTTTCAATACCATTAACTGGCTGCTCTTGAGAAAACCTCCATTCCCAATTAACGTGGCAGCTGTCTGCTGAACACAGAGCCCAGTGACCAGCCCAACCGATGGGTGTCCTGCTCCCTTCAGAGGAGAAATGCCCATTTTTCTGCCAGCTGAGAATCCGGCCAGACACATTCTGAGCTTGTTTACACAATCACAGTATCATAAAAATTAAGTATTGAGATTACTGCTAAAATGTTGTTGGGAATCTCTTTCTCTTCTTTTCGACACCAGACGCTGCCAGTAAACTGAGTCACAACCGTAATGACAAGTACACACTGACCTAGTTTTGTTTTTCCCGGTTCTGAAGACAAGGAAATAGTAAGGCATTGCTGACTGTGTTCAGTGATAACTATGACTAAACATTAACCTTTTAGATCCCACCGCGGCATCTTATTGATAGGACTCGAAAGTCCCCTCAGAAAGTGTCAAAACTTCCTGATAGCACCAGCGTTGGTCTAAGGTCAGAAAGAGGAGCGGAGGGGAGAGAATGAATCAACTTCTTCACTCAACAAAAATCTGCTGATCAATTTGAGAAGTCCTGATTCTAGAAGATCGTGTTCACAGTCTTACCAGACTGTCTCATACTAAAACCCATTTCAATTTCCAAGCGAGCCAGAGCATCTTGCTGAGTTTGCAGTTGATGCACTATCGCGTGGCAGAAGGCAATGAAAACCTCCGAGGAACAACCAGATTTTAAAAATGCCCCCTGGAACCTGTGCAAGTCTCCTGAACAGTATATAAAGCTTTAAAAACGTAGGCTTCACTTGGTCTGAAGAGTGAGTACCTCTTTGCACATCAAGCAGTGGTTGCATATAGCATTTAAATAATAAGCTTGAAAAGCACACAAAGGGATTTGCTCTTTCGATTAGATTGATTTTTGTTTGTGGATGTTATTTGGACTCCCTTCACTGTGGAACAAGTCCCCTACAGTTGCCATTAAAGCACTGAAAGCTTCCCTTTTGTTTTTAAATGTCAGTTTGAGCATAGCTTCATTAAATCATTTCACAATTAACTCCCTGAACATCCAGACTTTTTTTTTAAAGCATCAGACACAGCTGAATTGCATTTGTTTCCCAGAAGAGTGACTCCAAAGTGGTATCCCCAAGTGTGTATCCAGGAATTCGTATATTTGACTTGTGGCTACACAAAATGCGTATGGGAGCCGTGTGGGTGGTGGGAGAGGATTAGAGCTTTCTCCCTGGCCCTAAGACATACCAAAACTTCTTGCCTAAAATGCAAGGCACAAGGGAAAGATGTCTGGCTTAGTCTAGGCAGATTTATTCCCAAAAGAACGATAATCGAAGCAAACTGGAAGGGGTTGTTAGTTTAGCCCAGTGTGTATGAGCAGCGATGTTTTCAAGGAGATCACCTGACTTTCTTGTGGGATCTATCCTCTAAAGGCTGACTTGAGATACAAACTTATCACAGAACCATGGAATGGTTTGGGTTGGAAGGGACCTTAAAGATCACCCCGTTCCAACCCCTCTGCCACAGGCAGGGACACCTTCCACTAGATCAGGTTGCTCGGAGCCCCATCCAGCCTGGCCTTGAGCACTCCCAGGCATGGGAAGCCAACTTGAGTCCTCATGGCAGCAAACAAGATCCCAAAGGTCCGAGCTCTGTGTCACAGCTGAGCCACCGGCCTCGACTTCCCTCACACGTGGCTATGCGAAATGCCAACCAAGTCAAAAATAAAACTGCAACCTTGAGCTAAGGCTCTCCCTGCTAACGCAGAAGCAGCTCAGGGTTTTGTCCATCGTGGAGAGCAGAGAGCTCTCCCGCTTCCCGAGATGAGTGCAGTCCTCATCCCTGCACAGCCGAGCGCCGGCGGCGCCGGTAGCCCTTGGATCCCGCTGCGTCTATACTTACTTGGAGAAGTGGGAGAGGTGGCCCCTCCTTCTGTTGATGTGGTTGGAGGTTTTGTGTCTGGCACTGGCAGAGGCACAGGCCTAGCCATTGGTGGCGGAGGTGGTGGTGGCAACATTGGGGTAGGAAGGAATGGATTGTGCACCTTGCCTTGGCT
The DNA here is from genome assembly GCA_013397755.1 of Cnemophilus loriae. Lineage (NCBI taxonomy): Eukaryota > Metazoa > Chordata > Aves > Passeriformes > Corvidae > Cnemophilus > Cnemophilus loriae. Next base: position 882,838 of record VZTF01008876.1, read on the forward strand.
GCTACCATTGGGCTGCCGAAAAACAAGCAAACAGACAAAAATTATACTAAAAATCAGCTATTAGGAACCTCCAGTAACAACAATCTAGTTGAAAACTATGTGCAATACATTTACAATTACTTGAGAGGTGGCAAAGAAAAGTGCTGGCTCAAATTCTCCATGGACTTCAAGGAACTTTGTCTCAAACTCTGTGAACCCTGTGAAACTATAGAAATTCTGGCTTTTAAACACTTGTCCTATTAGCAGCTTGTCTGAACTGTCCTGGATTAAATTCTACTCCTCTTTACATTTCCTGCAGGACTAACCCATGCTCAGTGAGAGGTGAAGCAGTATTTTTGACCCCTAAAATCCCCCAGTTTCGTGCCTTTGTTCTACCCTCAGGATATCAGTGCCTAGGACTTGAGTGTAAATTTCTTAAAGATATTGCTCATTAAGAGAAAAAAACAAGCGTTTTTGGTGGTCTTAAAAATCACGCTGATATCTTATTACAGGAAAATGAATGAGTGTATGTTAAAATAACTGCTCTCCCACATCCCTTTTGAGTTAGCAGTAGTGTAGCTCTTGGTTTAGCTGCCATTAGGATCATATGGAGAAATGACTGGACTTAGTACAGCTTCATTTTTACACACTGGGAGGAAAAAACCACCCTCCCTTCAGTCTGGGATGCGGTCAGTCACAGGCTGAAGGGGATCAGCTATACGAGTGTGGTCTTTCAATTAATCACCAGAAAAATGTGTCCATAAGTAAAAGTGTTTTCAAGTATCACAAAAACAGGAATCAGGCTTAGAAAAACATGCCAGCCCTCCCCCCGGCTTATTAAGTTTACATTTTAAATGTAACCCAGCCTGGACACTTGAAAACCATACAGATAGATGCCAAATACCATTATAAAGAGAAAGTAGGACAGGCTGTGAATCAGGTGTTCCATTTTAGTGACAAAAATGATGAGATCATTTTCGACAGCACTCTACAAATTGATCTCACTGCAGTTCTTCTGGCACTGAACATTGGCTTTTCCATTGATGATAAAAGCTCAGCTTTAAACACGGATCCATATTCTAAGTACCGCTAAAGAAAATAATATTTTAATTCCTGTTAGGGTTTCCATTAGCCTGAATTGCCGGGGACAAAATACTCATCCTGGCAAAACACTTGGGACTTTTTTATTTTCATTTCACCTGCTTTGGCACTGACAAAAGGCCTTAAAGTCGTGGAGGTGCAAATCACACTTGTGCTAGAGCAAAAATGGTTCAGGGGATAAGTAAGACTCAAGTTCATCTGCATTTAACTTAACAGCACTCCCACAGACTTCAAAGACTGCAGTTCCTAGAGTTTGCAGCAAGAAGCAATCCTTCAGGGATATTTATTTTTCCAACATCCAGCACCTTTAATAAACTAATATATTAGTGACATCTCTCAAACACTATCTTGTCTCCCAATTAGGCCCCTTTCCTGCCAAGAAGACCCCCGCTGCCTGTTCATTGTGAGTGTGCTAACAGTTCATAATGCTGAATGGTTTGGGATAAATTAAGCAAATGAATACTCAAGGAAAAAGAAAAGCACTGTATTGATTTGTTGTCTAGACATAAATGTATCTGCTAACATATTGCAGACATTATTCAAAGCCAGGACTGGCTGGAATAAGTAGAGTCAGTTTTTCTGCTGGGGAAAGGAAAACACTGAGAACAATACAGCTTATTAAATAAGCGTAATAAATTAGATGCTAATAATTAAACTAATTCTCATTAACACTTTCAGTATGTCAGGAGAGAAGCAGTAATTTTGCCAGTTATTACTTCATTGGCTGGAAAAAGTTACATGCATTCCATTTCATGAAATATTCAGAGCATTATTTTAGATTTGATTTACATAAAATTTATAAATTCTGTATTCGTCCAGAATGCTATTTCAATAATAGCAAGATGATTCACTTTATTTGATTAAAAAAAAAATGAAAATGGTTATTTGAAGCTTTGGAACTCTGCTTAATTTTTCATAGAGATAAGGGGAAAAGATAACTGCTTACAGAAATAACAAACCATAATAAACTGTACTTTTAACATCTTGAGTTCAAGTACTGGTCAACTTGATCTAAAGTGCTATAAGGCAGCTTTTTTTTTTTTTTTTAATGAACTTAGCTGATCTGAAACATCTGTTTCTCACCCTCCCTTTTCCTGCTCCTTCCCCCCCACTCTCCCCTGAACTTCAAAAATAATTAATAAAAATTATTCTGCCTTCGTATTTTGTTAACCCTGGTTCCACAAGGGTTACAACACATGCAGCAAAGTCGTTTGTGGGAGGACCCAGCAGGCCACTGAAGCACCAGCTTCTCTGACACTTTAAGCTGCTTTCACCACAATGTGGTCGAGTGTTTTTTTGGGGAGGTCTCTTGTTGTTTTTTAACATACTTTTGCAGCACAGCATTAAAATTCTATCTTTTTTTTGTTCTCCCTTCCAGCAGCTATTCAAGGTGTGCTCCTGCAGGCGACATGCTGTTAAAAATAACCCCATCAATAACCCCGTGGTTAATTTTTACATAGGACAAACACTTCTGAAGAAAGAAAAACGGCTTCCTTACATTTAGGAACCCCACCTGTCCAGCCTGCTGACCAGCGTCGGGGCAGACAAGTTGGACAAACTCTTTCAGAGTCTCCTGAGGATGATAGCGGATTGCTGGGTGTGAGAAGTATGGCCCAGGCTGTTGAATAATGGGTGATGTTGGAAAATGAAGAGTCGATGGTGTTGCATGTGGACTTGCTATAGGAAAGAAAACACAAGACGTTATATAGAGTTTTGCCTCTGGAAAATAAAACAGTTTAAATCTGTTGTAGTTTTAAGTATCTTTTTGTTGTTGTTGTTGGTTTGTTTTTAAATGTACGGTATTGTTTATACATCAATTAATATATTAGACCACATTGTGTCCTACACTCACTTCATCTAGATCCTGGAAGCAAACGGAGCCAGACATTTTGAAGGATTTTCTGTGTTTTTAGTGGACACGTATAAAGGAATCAGCAGTCCTTTGTGAGAGTGAAAACTATTCATCACCTTAAGAGCAGCCCTCATCAATCAGGCAATAAAAAAATGTATTTGGGAGATTAGGGTTGATTTAATTGACATTTCATGTAACTTGGATTTGCACATACGAATCCATTTTACATTGTAGTATGAACGGTCGATAATTTAAAAATGGTCTAACGCTTCTTGTTGTTGGTTGGTTGTTTTTTTTTTTTTTTTTCCCATCTCACTTTAGGAACATTTATTTTAAGTAACGTGTTTTCCTTTAATGAACATGCACAAAGTGGCGAGATCGTTTGGAAAATTACATTTACATTTCTCCTGAACAACGCTGGGCTCAAATCTTCAGCAAGCCCCCAGCTCGTGCTCGGGGATGAAGTTTAATTTGGTGAATTTATGAGCCAACAAGCCAGCTGGAAAATGTACTCCAGAGAAGGTGCAGAGGTGTGATGTACACAAGCCCATTGGCAATGACCGATTTTACCCTCAGCTGATTTCAGCAGAACTACAAGTGCAGCTCCAGAGCCTTTTGCTCTCCTGCATTATGTGACACCTTTGCCCAGTTCCTTGGCCTTCAAAATATATTGGGTTGGACTCCTGTTACCCAACAGTGCTTTCCACTGTTAGCTGTCACCACGAGGTAGCAACTGCTGCCACTTACAGTGCCATGAATTCTCCCCTCTGAAACTAGGATTTGCTCTTCCTTCAGAATGACCAATAGATCTGGTTGCACGCAAGCTCATCTGTAAATCATTGTTTATTTCTCACCAAACAGTCATTGCTGCTCCCTTGGCACGTTACCCTAGGGATCTTTCAGGGGTGTTCGTGTGCAGAGATTGTGCTCGTACACTGCATATGGCCAATTAGATAAAGGCTATGCAAGGGAGGGAATATCCTACAGAAACTCAGGTGCTGGCTTTGAAGTAATTTAAATATACAAGAGGAGGGGAAAATAAAGCCTTTGGCACTTTTGGAAAAACTGGAGAGATGCAGGAAAGTTAACGAAAATCAAACACAAATGAGCAAACATTCATTTCATGATGAATGTTATGAAAAACCTTCAGTTAAATAAAAGCTAAAATCTGCTTCTTACTCTTGTTCCTTGCCAGTTTAATAACATGACACTTTATTAATAATTTTTTTCTTAAGCATTATTAAACCATTAGCAAACTCAAGAGCCTGAAGATGTGGATAAAACATGAACTCAGAGACAGCAGCAAGGAAACTACTGCATTTTCCTGTAAACATTCATTAAGGGTTGGCTGGGCAGCTCTTCCATACACGTCCTTTTCCACCACAGGACAGGAATTATTGCTCTGACACCACCACCAAAAAGAGCTGCACTCATGCCTGGGGTGCTGGTATGGGATGGATGTGAAACCCTTGTCCTTGCCTTGAAAAGCTCCCCTGTATCCATGTGAACCCCACAATTCTGCTCACCTTAATAATGCTGAAAATATTCACAATAGAAAGAGAAACATCAAAGGCAGAGATAATGGGGATTCCCTTCAGTAACTGCGGGTGACCACCATGGAGCCGATTATTAGAATGGACAGAGAACTACAAGGAGACACCCCAAAATAATCCCCTGCTGCTCTGAGGTCAACACCTCCATTCTATACACACACCTTCAGTCAGGTGAATCCCACCCAGCCAGCATTTTGATGACTACAGCAAATTTTTTATTAGCCTACAGTATTTCTGTCTTCCTCCCGTTCTTCGTATCTCCTTTTGTAGTTCCCCCTTTCCTTGTGTGCCAGATGGAATATGAAGGATGAAGATAAAAGTGAGAAATGGACATTTTTATGTGACAAACATCTAATTAAGTAAGAAATAAATTGAAATTCCTGAAATATAAAAAGAAAATTTCCTTTTAGTATCAGCTCTTTTAATACTATTTGAAATTGTTATGCAATTGCACTGTCCTTTGTACACATCTGGGAACAAACTCATTTCTGTTCTTCTGCTGGGTGAAAAGGAGATTGAAATGCATCTCAAACAAGAAGGAATAAAGAATTGTACCCAAGGAACATGTGGGAATTCAAATCCAGGGCTGGGACAACAGTGTATTTAGCTTTTCCAAAGCACGGCTCTTCATTTAATAATTTGATTCGCTCTATGAAAGATGAAAGAAATACTCAGTGGCATGTAAGGAGCAAGCCTTTCTCTGCTGCCTTGACCTCCTCAGCGTGTCAGGGTAGAAAACAAAGTGGAGAGTGTGTGTCAGTGACCTTCCCAAAGAGAGAGAGAGAGAACGAAAACGAATGCAGAAATGATCAACAATAATTCAGCAAGGAGAAAGCGGTTCCTCTTCGGAGCCTTGGCCAACTCCTCAGCCCATCTCCAGGGGCTTCCTGCTGGTCTGGGAAGGTCTGGGGGAGGGAAACGAGACCAAACTGGCATCATTCCTCGGGCCGTGCCACACACTGACGTGGAGGGGTCGTTTTCTTCTTAGCATAAGAAGTAACGAGTGCAATAAGGATCTCCAAAGGTTTGTTTTCGCAGACCCTGGCTAGGAAATAGCAAATTTCTCAAGTGCCAAAAGAAAGGGCTCTTTGATAGGAGGAGAAAAACCACTGCTATTAAACTGATCAACATTACAAATGTGCCTGCCTGATACTAGAGAGAGGGAATTAAATGTTAAAGTCTAAAATCTGCTGGCCCAGACACAGACCATTACTCTGATAGCTGTGTTGTGGTCAGCAACTCTGGTGAGTGCAAAACTGGCCACTCCAACAAGTTCTGAGCGCAGAACACAACCATGTTTCCAAATATAGGGGCCCTCACAAGCCTTTTTAATCAGTTAAAGCACAAGGGGTAATGAAGCAGGTCGTTATTTTCCCTGTTTGCCTCTAAAAAGGCCAAGGGCCCTTTCAGTCATGATTTTCAGACTTAATAAAAATGATAAAGTCTTTAATTCCTAAACCCACACCTACAGTGTAAGAGAAGAGGCTCTTATTACTTCTGATGGGATATCACAAGTCTCATTCAGAGATTGTAAATTCTTTGAGATCTTCAAATGGAAGATAAAATAGGTCTTTGTCTATTATTTATTTACTTATTGACTTATTATTTATGTATCCCTAAGCAGCTCCATCCTGCCAAACCATATTTCTCCTGGCGTCTTTCAGCCTGTGACATTTATATTTTATTATTGACCTCAGTAAATGACATAAAATATGACTTCTACAACCTATGAAAAGATGTGTACTCAAGATCAGAACTTCATTTCCACCTGCTGTAGGTATGGAGGAGTTGGACTCTCGGGGCGTTATGAAATCTGCTATTTTGTGTGGGGGTTGGAGGCAGGAGTTATCCTTCCATCTCAAGGCAAGCATAAATATTTCAAAGCACACATGATTCTAATTCCATTGAAGCTCGTCTGAAACATCCCAGACTTTTTATTGAGAATGAGATGATAATGTATGGTGGCCTGCAACAGATACACCAGTATTTTAAAACTGCTGCTGTTGGGCCAAGTAATTGTGCAGCGCAGCTGTTGCGTGCTGCACTGGATTCCTCCGTGGTTTTTATGAGCTCGTGGTGCTGTGCAGCACAGAAGTCACAGGATTTTTCGGGACGCCGAATTCAAACCTCTGCTTGTGCAGGTCTGTCTTGCCTTTCCCCTTCTTGATTTGTAGTAGCCAATGACGAAGTGAGTGACCAATAAAATAAGCTGCTCCCATTGATTAGGTGAGCACTGCACACGGCCGAGGCTCTGAAGAAGAGCCAAAATTGTGAAGTGATCAGATAATAAAGAATCAGTTAATTTGAAACAGGTTACAGTTTTCCTCAGATATTTAGGATCCTGGAACAAAGGAGCAGGTCCTAATAAAGAGCCCTGGGATCCTCGCTCCCGGGAAGGGCTTGCTGACATGGGGAAGGGACACCCACAGTGCTCAGACAGGTTTTCCACCAGCACAGCCCAATGTATGGGGGCTCATATTGATCCATCCACCTTCCTTCTCCTCTTCCAGAAAAAGCCCTGCCAACCCCTTCAAGTCCACGTGACTGGGTGAAATTTCTTTCTTCCTGAAGTTGTTTGAAGTCTTTGAAAGGGTCATCTGGTGTTGCTCAGGAAAAGGTGTTTTCACCCTGGACTCCTCGCCTGTTCCAGGGAGAAGTGTTGGGAATCACAACCACTGTTCCTCCACAGGCACAAGGGCTGGTCCATCAGCTGGATCAGGGCACAAAGCTCAGATACCTCCTCCATAAAGTGATAATTAAGTTTACTAATACTTCATTAAACATTGATCAGCCTTCCTAGAAATAGTAACATTAGAACCATAATGAAACGGGATCGTTTTTTTATCCGCTTGTTTTTTGAGGCCATTATAATTGGCTTCATTACAATTAAGAAAGTATTTTCTGAAAAGTCATTTCCCTGGAAATGTTAGAGAACAGTTTGTTCTGCTAGCGACTTCCACGTCAGGCTTCTAAGTTGCTTTAACTCCCTGCGTGCTGCAAGCTTTCTCCTGCCATTCCAGTGATGCCAGTTCAAATTATGCGAGATGGATCCCACCCTTTGTACCCCAAAGGTACTTATTCTCAAAATTGACCATATTAGAGGACTAATTGGCTAAGCCACCATGCTGGCTGATGTGAAATGCTTTCAAACACCATGAAACAGCTGTGTTTATCGGAAATATGAAGAGTGACTTTTTAATAAGGAGATCTGGCAATAATCCAAATTTGTTGAAAGGAACTTACACTTCTGTGTATAATACAATACAAGAGGTAAAGAATGGAAGCCTAAAACAATAGCTTTAAGCCCACAGATTTTGGTGATGAAAGCAGTTACCCAAACAAGAAAAAAAAAATAATTAAGAAACTTGGGCTGGGATTTGCAGAGGTCCTGAGAGAATTCATTAACTGCTTTTGAATTTCAATGGGAGCTGCTTCCCTGTAACACTCTCAAAGGTTTCTGAAAGTCCCCATTTTTCTTACTGCCCATTAGGAACAGACTTCAGGGTGATAAAAGTAGAGGAACTGCTCACTCAGGTTAGCAAAACCTGCCTCTACTTAAATACTGAGCTGCTGAGGGTAGGACTGACCGGTCCTAGGATGAGCCCTTGGAAGGGAATTCATATCCCTGGAAAACACTGGTATTTGTTAAGTCCCATAATGGTGCAAAGGGGTTGTTTAGTAACATGTTTGTCAGGTCCAAGGATGAGCTAAATGCAAACTGATCCCACCTCACATTCCCATTTGCAGTGTCAAGGCTGGGAAATCATGGAGCTGGAGAACAAAAATAGGCTTTACCCTCTAAGCATGGGTAAAATTTAGGCGTCACTCGCTCCCACATTCTGTAGACAAACATAGATGAAAAATTTAAAATATATAATAGAGACAGCTGACCAACGTAAGAGATAGTGAAACACCCTAGGTAGGATGGATGGAGGATCTGTTCCTGTCCACGAACATCAAAAAGATGGGCTGAATTGTGGGCTATCCATCTCTCAGCTCCACAAGTCAAGTGCAGCTGGCCAGCTAAGCGCTGCTGAAAAGAACAGAGCCACGGTATCTCCAGATCAGGGCTGGCTCTCGGCCCTTTGCTGCTGCTCTGAGTGGTACGAGGCACCTGGGCCCTTTGTTCAGAAACACTCTTCCTGTAAGAAATTTTGCAGTAGCAAGTGGGAGGCAGGAGGACATTTTGCCAAGGCCCACTGAGCCCCTAGCAAAAGGAAAATATGCTTAGGGCTGTGTTTGAGCTCGGGGTTTATTGGTGTACTCTGGGCTGCTGAGTATTACAGGCTGCTTTTGAAAACCTGTAGAGCTGAACTGAGCACTGGTTCCAGATTCTGGCACGGGCAGGGGGCCAGTTAAGTTAGCTATTTTGAGCAGAATGTTTTAAAACATGTCAGAATTCTGCTGCCTTTGGGAGATCAGAATACTATAGAATTGATTACATCGGGACAGAAATAAAAATCATACCTATAGAAAGCACTTCTTCCTTCCAAGACTGCAGCTAGAGGTCAAAAAGACCCTAATTTAACATATTTGTAGAATTCCTGCATCGCATCAAGTGCTGTCAACTTCTGCATATTATTATTGCTTTTAATACACATGATGCATTCTCATATATTCTCATCATAAGATAAAAACTACTGCTAGGAGAATATATCATGTCTTTCTTATAATGAAATGCAGTTGATAAGTTTACAATAGAAATGTAAATTCTCTTAAAAACTACAACCTTTATGCGTTGTGATGGTATAATTCTGCTTTGATACTAAAAGGGGCATGGTAATGGAATCTGTGACTTTGGAGTGATATATTGCTGTTAAGTTAATAGGACTCCACATTCCCATTTCTAATATCAGTGTTTTTCCTCCCTTTCATTCTGTAGATGGTAAGCTGATACTACATAAACATTGTTAAAGCTATAGTTCCACGCTACAGTAATTCACTTAACTTTAACATGATTTATGGTTCTGTCAATAGAGGAGGTTGAAAATCCAGAGCTCTGATGCTTAAACATGGGTTCCATATTTAAAGCAATAATGTGCTTTTTTGTGTGTGTCTGAAGCTAGAAGAATTTAGCATAAAGCAGAGATAAAAATATTATAGTTCACTGCACTGTTTAAAGCATATAGTTTAACTCCACGGATACATCAAAGAGAGCAAAGGAACCAAATGCAGCGTCAGGAAAAGCATGGGCAAAATACTTTGTTCCTGCAGCACTTTATTTTTATATTATTTTTTAGGGATGCATGAAATCCTATTAGTATTTTTAACACTCCCCCCCCCCTTTTTTTTTTTTTTTTCATTCTTTTGCTCAGTTAGATCAGCTCCCTTTGTCAGGATGAGTTTAAATCTGGGTCCACTGTGTTAATCACCCCCCTTTCTTCTTTCTGGCACTTCCCCTCCAGGCATTTTGCCTCTTTAGGAGATTAAGCGACCAAGTCATCTTGTTGCTCTAACATGTCCTCGCTGGAGCAACATATTAACACAACTCCTCTGCAAAAGAGCCCTCTTTAGAAGTTTGCTGCAGGGATGACAAATTAACCCAGCATGGTGTCCCACACATCTATCTCAGTACAAATTATTAGTGTAATAGAGCTTTTAGTTATGCATTTATCTAGTAATTATTGAACGGTTATACAAAACGAAGCTGAGCAATCGTGGCCCTTTATGAGGCGAGCTCGGTGGGTGGTCTTACAGTTAATTTAGGATAGGACTGTCTAAGCAGTTCACTCACACACAAATTAGCTGAACAGCCTGCTCCTTTAAATATTTCCTATGTCACAGGCTAACTCTTGACAATACAACAAAGGTAGAGTTTTAATTACACGGTCCCTGACTTTTGTTTAGCTGAAGCTTTAACCCTTTGCAGGCCTCCCTCGCTGCCCTCCCTGCCCGGGCTACGGCAGGCGGTGGCAGTTTGGGGATTGTGTCATGGCTAAAGCCTGACCTTGAGGCCATCTGTTGGGAAACTGCTTTTCCTTCAGCACCAGGTTACTCCAAAGCGAGTGCAGAGAATCAGGATCTTCCCCGGCACAGTCAGCTGTCCTGACATTGTAAACTGGATCGTGTAAACTCTCCTGATGGTCAGCGCTGTGCTGTTTATGGCCTCACCTCAGCTTCCTCGCCCTTGCGGTGTGACTCTCTCTTTGTGGCTCTCTGACATCACCACCCCTTGCTCTGAGGTGTCTGTGGCAAGCTGCACCACTTTGTTTTCGTCAGAATTCAAAGGGAAGTAGAAGGTTACACCACTGACAGCATCAAGAAGCAGCCACAGAGACTCACACAGAAGAGGACATTATAAAATGTCTTTTTACAATGTACACCAGGAACCATCACTTTGATTCACTTGGAGCTGGCTGACAGGACAGCGAGCAGGCACCAGGACTTTGGTGAGCCAGCGGAGCATTTCGATAGAGAAGGACACAATATCTTTCCAGATATGTCACATAAAGGTTTTGCCACTTTGGCATGAACAGAGAGTACTGTGCTGCAGCGTTTCCCTGGCAGGCCTTGCCCTGATAAAAGTCTAGATGGCAATGGTAATTATGGAGGAAATTAATATAATGGAAACCAGTCCACTAGTTGACTTTCATCCCTTCTTCTCACACCCCCACTTCCTTGGGTTCTTGCCTTCGTGCTCTATTTCTTGCTTCTTGTAATTGTGTTTCTCCTTCATTTATCTTCCTAACACACCATCTCATTGTTATTTATTTATTTTTTCTTTCCTTGCCTTTTCTTCCTTGCTTTTTTGGCTTGCAAGGATCCACACTGTCACATTCTGTGGGAATGCTTGAACGCTCTGCAGCACAGGCTGCTGTACATCCTGGCTTTACAAGATCGTGGTCAATTTAATGTTTCAGCCAGCTCCAGTTATAAAGTCACCAGAGTGTAAGCAGCAATACGTGGAAGCCTAAAATCAGTTATGTAAATACTGCTGTCACCCATAGTATTTAAATCCTTCACTGTCTGGTGAAGAGTTCAAGTGGTCTGGGAAGCTTTGTGAGGTGCCAGCAATCCACGATGGCTGTGCTGACCACCCAATAATCCCATTTGCAGGTAACAAAAGTATGCTGAGTAGGAGAGAGATCTGGCTGCTCGAATTTTCAAGGCTTTGAAATAAATTCTAAAACTGATAGCGATGCTGAAGCCACCCTATAGGTGATCAATTTACCATCTGCCAGACACTGAATCCTAACCACGCTGGTCCAGAGAAGACATATGGTGCATTCATAGAGTCATGCCCAAAAAACTGCCATCATCAAGTGAGGCTCCATGAATCACTTTGCTAGCTTATCACCAAAGAAACTTGGATCTTGCCACCATCTGTTGGAAGTACTGAGGAGTCACTGAAGCATTGGCATCCCTGCGCCAGCACTCGCTGCACATCTGGTCCACTGGTCAGCCAGCTTGGATCCTCTCTCCTGGCTACTGCCCAGCTGGGCCGGGCACTGGCAGCAGCACCAGTGCAGACAGGAACGAGAGCACAGCCTTCCACAGCACAGCACTTCCTGACAATTCCACGAGAGCAGAGGTTTTCCAACTGGTTCATGGGGTGGAGCACCTTAGAGCTAAGAAATCCTCTCAAGGGTCTTTCTCCTCCTCCAAGGAAGTTTTGTTTCCAAAATGACTCGTTGTGGGGATCACAGGGAAGGGCATTCAGTACCCTGGGATACCCCAGCATCAGACGTGCAGTGTGTTCCAAGGGATGTTTGGAAGCGTGTGAAAGATTTGGGAATATTCCCGAGAAGTTATAAATCACTGGTTGTCAATGACAACACCTGCCATGAATAGTCTGCAGCTTCTTCTCTGCTGTCTATTTTGATCATGCTTTACAAATGCATCTCATACCCGCATCCAAGTGATAAACTTGCACATACGAACATGAGAAGGAGATGGAACCTCCTTGTGATCGCCGTGTTGGCTGAGGAGCTCACTCTGATGGTGACCTACTTACTCACAACTCCCCTTTCTCTGAAATCTCTCTGCAGAACGGAGATTAAATCCTGCTCTTTGTTTTCCAAAGACCCCTCGGAATGACCCGCCCCTGACCATTTACATAGTGCACCTGTGTCCAGAGGGAATTTAGCCTGCGTGGGCTGTACCATCATTTCTGCAGAGGCACAACTCCCAGTAACTAGTGGTGGACGTGAATCTCTCAATTATATCCTCTTATATGACAGCATTATGCTCTTTATGTTGCCACTTCTGATACCTGAAAAGCTTCTCTCTTCTGCTTACTGTCCCTAAAGGACGCCGGAGGCGACGGGATAAAGAACAAAGCTGGATTTGCAGAAAATAATCCATCTCAGTGTATCACCCTTTACTAACACAATGATTGTTGCAGCGGGGAAATAAACACAGCCAGCGCGCTGTGGAAGAAGAATATCGAGGAGGAATCTCCCAAAAGAACAAAGAATGAAGTCTGGGACAAGATTTTTTCAGGATGATGGCATTTAAAGAAACCATGGATGGATTCAGAGGCGTTTTTTTCCTGAAAGTCTTGTTTGTGAACGAGCATAAAATAGAGGATGCTTCTAAATGATGTTGCAGAAGAACAGTTTTGGTTAACTTGTTAGGAACCATGACCATTAAAAGCCGTGTTGCTTCTTTATGGAGTTAGTAAAGAACATCTCCTTCCAAACAAACAAAATTTGGGACTGCAATAATTCTATTTGCTTTTCTGGCTCCCACTGAATGTTCTTCTCACGTAGCCAATGGAAATCCCTCAGTGCACAGAAAAAGTCTTGTGAAAACAGACTGTAGATGAGATTTAAACAAGGCCTCACCACTGAGACATTTCCTCTCTCAACCACACAAGAATCCAAAGCACAGAGGGTCTAAACAGGGGCAGACAAAGGCAGTCAATGATCTTAAAAAATTAGTGTGAGGTAAAACACAGCTAAATAAAGAAAGGCCTATTAACTAATCAATCAACAACTGAAATCTAAAAGGCTGAACTTCTAAAAGACAGGAATTTGGAGTCAGCTGATGTGCACTGAATAGAATGTTAATGGAAGCTTCATATTATTCATACTTGTATCACCAATTATCAAGGCTTTTAAAAGAGGATATATTTGCCAGACAGCTCGGATCCAAATTTCAAGGGAAGTCTCTATAGAGCTTAGATGCCTAAATATCTTTCTGAGGATCTAGGTGTATGTCTAAGGGTAATGAATAATTTTTATGGATTAACCACAACAAATCAAACTACAATAAGCAGATTTAACAAAGCACAAAACCTCATGAAGTGCAAGTCTGACCTTGCTTCAACTTTGTGCAACTCCACCATTTCTCACCGCATCACCTGGACTGTGCAGACAAAGAGGCTCCTCCTGGTTTATGCTGCCCTCAGTAAAACCACACTGATGCCAAACAGACATTTCCAAATAATTTCTAGGATGAATTGCTAATATGCCTTTCTGTGCTTCACCATTTGACCAATTCCTTAATAATCTTCTCTAAATGAGACAAAATTTCATAGCAGAAAGAAACATGTCACAATCATTCATTCCTATTTTAATATCTTCCAAAGAGGTTTGTAAGAGGATTCATTCATTTGTGTCTCTTACTATGCCCAAGTGAGTTCCTTTTCAAATGTGAACTCAGCATTGCATTTAGTTTTCTAGGCTAAATGCAAATGCATCTTTCTAACAAAAATACATAAGCGCATCTAGACCCAGAGGATATCTCTTTTACTTGGAAAGTCAGTCAGGAGAGTACTGGGAAGGAAACCAGCCAAAGTATTGCAGGAACCAACTTCAAAGGAGTCCCCTAACAAGGCACACTGACACCGGCAGCACCAGAATAAATGACTGGCAGAAGGAAATCCACAGAGCTGGAAGACAGGCGTGGGTCAGGAGTGATGGATGGGTCCCTGTCTCGAGCAGTTGGACTGAGTCAACGTGATGAATGCTCACAAGCAGAAGACACTTCCCTGCAACACATCCTGTCCCTTTCCCCACCCTCTTCCGACAAAACACCAAGGCCCCAGAAACCAGCCTTTCCACCTGGAGTGGTCATCAGGAGCTCTCCCAAGCAGCCCAGCCTAACAGAACCAGCCTCTGGACAACCTAAACCCTCCTGGGTGTGAAGGCTCTGAGCGCAGCCCCTCGCTGGGCGGTCGCAGGTGGCGATGGCTTTCCGTGGAGCGGCGCTGGCGCGGACACTGGGTGCCGTGGCTACCCTGTAATGCCTGGGGGCTCTCGGGAAAGGCCTCACCTCTGGGTCCTGTAATGACAGGTCGATGGTGCTGTGTGAAAGCCGTTCCAAGGGAGGAGGTCTGCGAAGGCGAGGGACTGCTGAAACCAGACTTCTCTGACTTCTTTAATGTAGTTGGCGATGGCATTCCTGGCAAGAATGATTGATAAGTGCAATTTAATAATGCTAGGTCATGGAACGACAGCCTATGCATTGTGAAAGGGGGTGCAGAAGCAGCCAGACACACTTAAAGGACAAATGAAACGCAACACAACAGCAAGCTGAAAGCTCACTTTTATTTGTGGTTTTTTTTGTTTTTTTTTCCCAAGGCAGAAGCAGCCATGGTTTGCTCTGAGCCATGAGTACTAAAAGGCAGCCATATTTTTCTTATAAATCTGAAATATGGATAAGATGCAGCTTATTATTGCTACTGAAACCTACTCTGCTTTATTTTTAGAAATCTGTAATAGCTGGAGCATTTGGATTTTTACAGGTTTTTTATGAGTTCTGTCTTTCACTCCTTGGTTTAGTAGATTATTGCGAATGGATCTTTTAAATGTGCCGCACGACTCAAGGCACAACCAGAGAACGGAGTTGTCAGAGTTCAAACTCTGCCTCCCCTCACTTTCTTGACTTCAAAGGTATTTGAAAGTTATACATTTAAGTGGTTCCCTTTTGCTTTCAATATTTTTTTTTTTAAAGGTGAATGGTATTTGTGTCTCGATATTAGAAGCCGCGCTGGAATTATTTCAGAGTTGTTGTAATGCCCTTGAACTGTATGAAAGGCTCCCAGTGCTCATCTGACTGGTTTGGTATACAGGGTAAGAATAACTCCTGCTGATGCCATATCAAGGCTGTGACATCAGAAAAAAAATAATGGAATGAATATATTGCACCAGGCTTTTACAATCCGGGCCTTTTCTGTGTATGGTAGATGCTTGGATGAAAGAATTTTTGAATAAATGAAAAGTATGCATGTTTGTCTGTGCTAGCCTGTATTTTTGCAGTTCTAGATGCATCTGGGTGTTCTGATTTTCAGAATGTATCCTGAAAACTCAAAATTTCCAGTATTTACAGCCCATTGGGCATTCTGCATATCTGCAGGGATATAGCAAAACAAAGGCTGAGATTTCAGGAGGAAAAGCAAAATATCAGGTAACGTGCAAGTTGAACTTCCACTAGCAAAGTCATTTAATTTTCTTTCCAACTCTGTATTTTATAGTATTTAATTGTTAAAAAAGTTAAGAGAGAGGCCTGGACAAGATTATCTCTGGGCTATATTATTAACTTTATATTTAATAAGCCTAGTTTTATAGTCCCTGGGATGTTGATTGCAATATGCAGGAGCCTTCTTGTACTTTATACTCTGCACTGCTGGGTCTTAATGGTTTCAGTGAGGCTTTGGAGTTTATATTTCTGTAAGTTAAATAAAGTAAGGGAATGGTTTGAGTTCCAGTGTTGTACTTGCAGCTTTCTGCCTCGAAACTTGTTTGCTACAGGGTTTGCTGTTATGGTGGCTTTTTGCTCATAGCAGGAAAGGTTACAGACTTAACCTTTTAAAAATCAAAGTTTAGAACTGACTATGGTGCTAGAAAAATATTGGGTTGGGGGTTTTTTTTGGTTTTTTTTTTTTCCCCATGTGGTCTTAAGGACTTTCAGTGGGAACAAAAGCAAAGATTGGTTCAGTTTGGGGGGAAGAGAGAAAAGGAGATTGATCCGAGGTGTTTCAGTGAAATCTTCCAGCGCAGCCTGCTGAGTTTCTGCTCCAATGGGATGTAACTCAGTCATGGAGTGTCCATATTCAGGACAAGGACACTCAAAGGAATTAACGGTGCTGTTGACCCAAATTTCCCTGTGCTGGAAGAACTGGGGGTGGAAACACCAAAGGAGTGTCAACCCCAGCCCTAAGTGCAAAATATCATGGACAGTCCAAGCGACTTTTATGCACGGGGAAGGTCACAGTAAAATTTGCCAGCTTGGGAGCTGCTCCAAGAGCAAGGTTGTGCAGCCCATGAGCGGGGATCCAGGTGGGACAGGAGCTACCTGAGCCCTGGGCAGGTGGCAGAGGTCGGGGAAAGAGTGAGATCTCAACTCTATGGCTCGGCTGGCTCAGGAGCTCCCTGCTTTCCCTGGCTACAAACCCTCTGCAGGGTTATGGCAAAGATAATAAAGCTTCTAAAAAAACAAAACAGCTTTTCTTTTACCCCTGTGTTAAAAAAAAAAAAACCAACCCTGCAGGGCTCATCTTTAAACCACAGCAGGGAGAAGGGGCAGAGGCAGTGGAATTTGGTTTAAAGCTGCGGCAAGTTCGTGTGATTGTGTCCAAACACTGGAACTTGAGGAGCTACAAAGAAGCTGATGAATGACCTTGAGTGTGGCAATGCTGAGCAGTGTCATGTTCATATGGGGATGGGTTTTATAAGGTCGAGGCAGCGGCTTTCATGTGAAAATAGAGATTTTAATGTAACCCTGTGCAGGGAAATTGAGTAGCAAAACAAACTGAAGCGCTGATAATTGGTTGCTACTTTTGCTCTATTTGTTTGTTATCGTTCTGATTGCCATTATTATCACAAGTTTGGTTCATTTATTTTTTTTTTTTTGCAGGGTATTTTGAAATGTATTGGTTTGGAACAGTCCAACTATACCATGTTTTCGTTTTGTTTGGGGTTTGTAATGACACATTTTATTTTGAGTGATCACATCCATCAGATCTCAAGAAAAAAATGGCTGCTTCCTAGTTCAGAAGAATATGCAAACAGGAGCTTAATTACATCACTTAATATTGACCAAGAGAAAGAAGAAGATGAGCTTGCCAGCTCATTTCCAAAGCGTGTTTTGTCCTTTAAGAGGGGAGGATATGACAGAAAGTTAGGCAGTGCAAAGCAATTAGCATCATTCACATTTTATGTTGCGCTAGCATGGTGCTCTAGCAGCAAAATTCAAACATTCTTTGAATGGGTTAATAAAAGAAGAAATACAGTCGGCATGCAAGAAAAAGGTTTCCAAGAACAAGCCAAAATATGTCCCATTCTTCTAAATTTATCACAGCCATGTCACATTATCCTTGAGACTGCCAGGAATGTCAATTTTTTTGCAATTTAAAAAAAATATCTCATTTAGCACCATATGTTTGGTTAATGTGCCTGATATATCCTGCGTATTCTTTAGTCCATCCATTTCTAATACTCATTTTCCTTTTTTTTTTATTTTATTTTTTTTCCCTCCCCTTGCTAAGCCATATGTTACAATGCTGGTCATTCTATCGAAGCTCCTTTCGGGAGCTGAGAGCGAGGGAACTCTGGTTTAATCACCCAGAAAAACTTTGAATTCTACAAGCCTCACTTAGGTGAGCAGTGTCAGCACTTGAGCTAGTTGTAGGTGCCTGGTGCCTATGAAAATCAGGCCACCTATGAGGTGGCACAGTGTATATTAACTACGAGGGAGGAACTGAAGGTAGATGGCTAAATATGGAATTAGGTGTTTAATTTCTGGCACCCACGTTTGAGACTCTTGGCTCGTTTTAAGGGTCTTCTGCTCCATACCTAATGAGTTTTAGCACATTTAGCGGCCCCCAGCCTGCAGGGCCCCTCCTGTGCTGCTCAGGGATGCAGGAAATTAAAAAGTTAAGGCTGAAGGTAGCTCGGGCAGAGCTGGGGATGCACCCCGGGAGGATGGTGCTGCCTTGCACGGCTTTCCTCAGCGTTGGTCCCGGGAGCCAGCGATTACTGGGGACCACTGCACTGACGGCAAGATTTCAGCCCTTCGCAGGACCCCGAGGAGGGGGCAGTGCCAGCTCTAAGGACACCTCCGGGTCCCTGCTCTCCTCTCTCTGCTCTCTGGTGCAGGGCAGCAACAAATTACAATCTCCCCCAGCCCATCTCAGCTGCGCTGGCCGGTGGATAGGGAATGGAGCCAAGGATCCTCCCCGTTCCCTGCCTCTTTCCATCCATCTGCTCCGAGCAAGGAATAAACAAGAACAGCCAGAACACAACGGCTGGGTAGCCCAGGTGGGGGTTAAAAGTGTTCCTTACTATTCTGTGGGTAGGACTCTTGTCCAAATCACAGCCACACCTGGCACTTTTAGGAAGCACAGCTTTCAGAATCCAGGTCTGAGTCTCCTCTCAATGTTATTTAGGGAGCGAGAGAAGAAAATCAGACTTTTGTCTATTTTCATCTTATGGCAGCTTTTAACTACAGAATAAATGGAGAAGTTAATTGCTAAATAAAAAAAGAAAATAAAGGAATTTGTGGCATAAAATGCAGATAGAAGCCTGAGTGGGTGGGTTACTTTAACTTACTGTACTGGTGTTCATGTGATTCTATATGTATGCCAAACATATATGGTCTGAGCCTGCTCCCATTAACACAAATCTGCTTTTTTCACTGGACAGAGGGAACCTGATCAAAGACCATGATGGTGCTAAATGGAACAAGATGCGTACTTTCGTCTTTTTTTCCAAAAGGAAATATTAATTTGACATCGGTTTTTCAGTTGAGAAGAATTTTAATTGCAGTACACAATAAGCAGAAAATTCAGACAACAATAATCTTGAAACTGTTAGCAGCATTATATTTCTGTCAAGGAATTTGTGTGCCTTTTCAACATTAGAGCTTTCTGAATTTTCATTAATTTGGCATTTCCCTAGACACACACGAGTTATTTCGTTCATTCCACATCATGCATCACACCCTTCTGCTCAATGCATAATGCAAGCGCAAATGGGATCCTTGTCCTTGGGAGACTCTGGTTACTGGAGCCACTGGATGTTGAAGTCCCGCAGAAAGACTTTCCAAAACTCTGCACTTCGCAAACCTCCAGCCCAAGTTTAATCAGTGAGTGCACAGGAAAACTTCGTGTTCCTCATCTTCTAAGGGGCACTGGAGCATTGTGATGGGGTGTAATTCCTCTACCTCCTTATGTTTGCCAGTACTAGAAACGCGCCACGTAAGAGTCTTCCTTGAGCACAGCTAAAGGTCTTCAAATGTTCATGTGTGAGGCTGATATATATTTAAATGGACCAGAAAATGATGCGTGAGAATTGAATGCGCAAATCCTCCCCAGAACAAGCAAGTATCTGCGAACCTCTTTTCCATGTGCCTACCACGTGCCTTACTAAAAAATCAGGATTAACTCTGATGGAGTGAACAGAGGACAACAGCAAGAAGAGACCAATCCTTCTCTCCAAATCTACACCTGTGTATCCACCCGATTTCACTTGATTAATTACTGACATCATTCTACCTGCACACATCTCACACAACAACTCCATCTCTCGTTAGCTACATCGGTAGACCAGCTCATATCCATCTCCAAAGACAACCTTTGGATAATTACCCCAATATTCCCAGCAGCTCTCTGCCACTAGACTCTTGATGGAGATTTCATAACAAAAGCTATGAGTGAAACATGGTCTGGATCTTCCTTCTCAAGGCACACTAGGAAAAGGAATCACGGAAGCTCAGGCATTACCAGGTGGACCATGAACTCGACAACATGCAGAACAAATAGATGATGCAGAAAAACAAGTCGGCTGTTGAAGAAAAAAACTGATGCATGGGAAGCATTTTTCAAGGAATTTTCATCCTCTGTGTGAATTATTCCAGCAATTCCACTGAAATCAGTATCAACAGAAATGCTGATCAGCTGCTAATTTTTTTTTTTTTTCCCCTTCCTGGGGAATTCTAAATTTCAAGCCTCTTGAAATGTTGACGGCTACACTCCTGCCAGTCATAGTAAGTCTGTTCTGTTTAGTGCTGAGCAAACTTTGTCATCAGCCGAGATATGATCACGCTGACTGCCATCCATCAGTTTACTGTATTAATTGCTCCAGTATACACAAAATACAACACAGATGGAAATTCACTCGTCCTAATGAAGTGCTCTTTAGTTTCTACGTTCTGAATGGGTCCTGGCTCCCCTGGTTGCAGCCGGAGTTACCGTGACCACTGATTAACTACCTGCCAGCGGAGCACCTCGCTTCACGAGGCTAAATCCAGCTTAATAAACAGCGATTTTTACAGAAGAAAAATGAAAGCTCCCCCTCTATCCACTTATCAAACTGCTGCATATGCATCACCAACACACACATCCAGTTTCCTCAGAACTCGACATCTGACAGATCATCAGGAAAACAGAGCTAATCTATCCGTACCCATCAGCATCGTATCATAGGTGACTGCCAGATACTTAAGAAGCCATCCAAAAGAAATGTCACAACTCTTTTTCAAGACACTACAAAAGAAATGTTCCAAATAAAATAAAGCAAATGCACGTACAAGTAAATGAGCCAAAGAACTTAATAAAAAGAGATTGATTAAAATGAGGACCAGAATGTTCAAAAAGGACTGAGAGAGAGAGAGAGAGAGGTGCCAAAGGCGCATTAAATGGATTCAATGGCTTTAGGTTTTAAATGCTTTTGGACTCCTCAGCAATTTTTAGCCAAAAATGATAATTCGAGTTAGAATCAAAATTCTGATGTCACTTAGGGAAAAAGAAGGTTGAAGTTTCTCCTTTGCAAATGAGCACAGATCCATTTACCAAGGAGAAATACCAGTTTATAGTGATGGATAACCTTGCCTACAGAATTTTAAAGCCGAGCACTACAATATTTGCAATTATTTTAAAATCCTACCGCATGAAAGTCTGCCTAAATTGTTTGGTACAACATTCTCACAGAGTGTATTACCTTGTCTGTTTGTATCTGTGTTTACAGCATCATCTGGATCGGTTTAGATCACTTAAGTTAGGCTTCATTCCTGCTCTGCCACCCAAGCAGTTCTTTCAATAAGTAATGAACTAGTACTCAACATCTTACCAGTTTCTCCAAAACATAATTTCATGAGTTATATATTTAAAAACTTTAATGAGAAGAGCAATAAACAGCAGGATAAGAGTTCAATTTTCCCCATTGAGTTAATGTCAGCTTCGGCATCATTTTCCATTGTATAAATATATATTGCAAGAAGAATAAAAAAAAAAAATAAAATTTCTAATGACGTCTTTAGACATCTCGTCTAAAATTCATGACTACATTTGTTTCATTTCAAATGCTACTTGAGAGTTTTTCAGCACACTTGGCAGATTAGATATAGCAGCAGGGACAAACTGCAGCCATCCATAGGAGAATATACCTTTATGTGGGTGCTTTGGGGATGGAACATCTATAGCTGCAAGGCAAAAAATGCCATCATAAATTTGGATGGCATTTACAAAGCCCTCTAAAAAGTCTTTGCATATGATTATAGCTGAGGTATGATATTTTTGCAAGTAAAAGACCCAGAATAGATTTATGTTTCAACTATATCTTCCTGAGATGCATATGGATCCTCAGTTGCAAGCGATACTAAAGGGAATCTTAGTAACTGAAGAGGATGGAGTCAAATTTTTGGGGTTTTATTAATTTATTTAATTTTCTCAAAAATCATTTGCTCATTATTTGCATGTCATCAAACCATCATTGGCTACCCAGGCTATGTATAACAATGATGGCTGCTGAACACCCCAGGCATGAGATGGAGATGGGTAAATATGCAGATTTTCTCAACTTGTGACCTCAGTTACTGCATGGTAATGTTTCCAAATGACTTTTATGATGACGAGACTAAGTTTGGTGCTAATACTGGTTTTGAAGATTTAATCGGTGTACACTGCCATTGAACATGTGTTTTAATTAACAAAAGAGCCGTGGTCAGGATTGAGAACAGCCCAGGTGATTTACCACGGGCTGTAAAGCCACCTGATTTCTGCACAATTTGAGGTGAAGAGTTTATAGGCTATTCCAAAGGAAGAAAGGGTTGCAAACTGAATTCGTGTGCATTGTACCAAGGGATTTATAATTTGGCAGGTCGGGAGTGCACTCATGGAACTGCTGTGTTTTGCTATCCAGTGGTTCTTGGTGTTTTTACCCTCTGACTGCCCGGGTTTGACAGTCACGGGACTGAACACTCCGTAACACCAGAAATAATCTGTGGCTGACCTAGAGCTGCTGTGCTCCTTCCCGGGAATGTCCATTTCCAGCTGCACACTGGAATGGCACTGGGGACCTGCCACAGGCAGCTCCCAGGCAGAGAGGCTGAATCCGCTTCCCCACAGGTGGAATCAGACAGGTGAGATCAGCCTCCCTTCTCTGCATTCCCAGTGGCTTCAGGATTCCCCGAGGGCAGGCAGAGCACGGCAGTTTGGCTTTGGCATCGTTTCCAGAGGAGCCTGGATGGCCCTGCTGCCTGCAGGTCTGCTCCTGGGAGCTGCCCAAGCCCTCTGCCAGCCACTGAGCAGGTGAAAACACGCCCGACAGAGAGGCAGAGGGCTCCCAGGGAAAACCCCCCTGCAAGTTCCATGAAAGCAGGCACAGAGGTGACATGTGAGTGCTCCCTCCAGCGCTGGCACTCTGGCAAAGTGCTTGTCACTTGTCCTTACTAGACACTGGTGAATCCACACGAGATTTTTTTTTTGGGGGGGGGACACCTGGGACATCCCCCCCTCCACAACCAACACAAAAAGTCTGTGCACCGAGAACGAGAGCATTGGCATTGTTTGAATAAGCACACCCACCATGAAGTGCTCCGCGGTGTTCGGGGTTTCTTAGATATCCTGATTTTATAAAAGAAAGTAAAAGAAGAAAAAAAGAAACAAGGTGAGAGAGAACACTATCATATTTTGTAGCAAGCAGGATACTGTGTGAAATCTTGGCCCAGTGAAGTGATAAAGGGGAAGCTTTCAGTTTGCTTAAGGGAAAACTTACGAGCAAATAGAGAAATTACCAAAATACCACATTGCAGAAAATGGGTGCATTTAGGTTCAATTAAGCTGTAAAAAAGGAAAATGGCACTTTAGCTTACAAAAACCCAGGGACACAGGGAGCTATCAGAAAGCAACTTTACAAGATTTGTGTGCGTGAGGATGCTGCTTCACTGGACCAAGAAAGCTACAGTATGGGACAGGATTTTTCTTTTATCAGACACTTTTGCTAGATAGCTTTGTCCAACCTCAGAAACTGCTGCTCTGGCATTATGAAATAATCCTACATAACTTGATCTCATGAGCTTAGGAACACAGAAAAATAGCCATGCCAAATCAGATTACAGGGATCCACCTAGCCCAGAATCCTCTCCCTGACAGTGGGAACTAATGGACGCCTAGAAAAGAGTAAAAGACCAGGGAAAGCATACAGTGATAATTCTCCAAAACACTCTCCCAAATGATTTGTGATTCAAGGACTTCTAGGACAAAGTTGATATCATGGGATTGAAGTTGCTCGAATCCAAATGCACAGATTTATGCCCCCCCCTCCTCCCCCTTTTTTTTTTTTTTTTT